>JBBMKA010044689.1:0-20732 GCA_037833695.1 Sechiopsis laciniata | reverse complement strand
TATGCTTGCTGTTTTTCATTAGGAACACAAGAGAGGGAATAATTGATCCTATTAGAATAGTGTTTATTCCCAACATGAAGTTCTATTGTGAAAATAAAAATATCAATATAAGCTTTATAAAAGCTCGCTAATGAAATTTCAGCTCATTTTTATTATTTAAAGTTCTTACACTAACTATAGAAAGTAAAATGTTTACAAATGTTCAACTTTAAGACTAACTAATCCATAAATACCACATTTACACAAATATTAATAGCAGTGAAGGGCTAGTTTGCACTTTAAGTGGATCTTAAAAGAAACTAAAGTAATATATAGAAGGACCTCGAAGATAATACCTAGTGTTTGTGTCTTTGTGGGAAAACAAACAATAGAATTGGCCCTACAGTCCTACTCTTCTAACAAGAGTTGGTTGAAAAACCGATTATAAATTTTTAACACCTAGACTAGTCATAAAAAAATCAGCACCAAAAAAACTCAAAGAACTGATCCAGCACAAAGTAAGTTGCTACCACTAGAGTTGTTACCTCCAGAGTCAAGAAAGCTTACCAAGTATAGGTAATTTTTTTTTACGACCGGGAATCGGAGCTTTGCTACTTTAAAATTGGGGGCACTCCCACCAGTCCCAATGCTCGGATCTAGAAGATGATTTTACAATTAAACTCACTCGTGTGTCTTGAACTTGAGATCTCCAAAGGAGCATATCTTAAAGGACACCCCTTGGAGACTCTAGTATAGGTAATAGGAAGCCTATGCCTGTTGTTGGGCAAAATTGAGGCCACACAATGATTCGCTTTGAGAATTGCTCTAATGAAATATTATCGAAATGAATTTAACTATGCATGCCTAGACCCTAGACTGTGCAAGTATACACAGTTTTATTGTAGCAAGTTTTAAATAAAGTACATATAGGTCATCTCCACAAGGATTTTGAGTTTTTTTTTTCAAATCTGAGTTAACGTAAAAGTTGGTTTGGTGGGATAAAAGGGGAAATGGAGCTATAACTACGTTTAAGGAAAGTAAATTATAGAGCGAAATAACAATATGCTTAATGAAATGGAATTGTAATGATGCAAAGGATCTAAAATGGAACTTAATCAGGCTAAAAAGGTATCGGGAGGAGGCTAGGACTTTCGGGTAATACGCTGTAGCGATGAGGCATAATGGTGAGAAGCGAACTACTGATTTGCTCTCACACATGCTCTCTCGAGCTTAAGCATCTAAATAGAAATAGAGCCAACAACACTAGTAAGAACCTTATTTCTAAACGTTCTTTAAATTGCAAGTGAAATATTGACAAACCTAGTGTTATGACATGCAAGTTCGCTCTATTTCCTTTTTCTCGAAAGAGAAACAAAGTTAATAGAAATAGTTAGCTAGACGGAATGTATTTAAAGTTAAAACAACATGCATTTACAGTTCATCATCTCCCTACCTCATTTGCTACAGCGAACTACCCTACTTGCCTGTTTCCTTTCGATGATACGTTTAGCTACTCATAATGCAAAGAGAAGTAAAAACAATAAGTGAAACAACATCCATTTTCATTCAATCGCTAAAATCACGTAAAAATTCACTACAAAAAAGAAAGTAAAAGATAGAGTTAAGAAAGGCCCTGATCAGAATCGTAAGTTGCAACTCTGAACAATTCTGGCAATCTACTCAGCTAAAACACTAATTACACACTAAACTAGAATGGTTGAAAAGAAAATGCAACTAACGGATCAAAGCTCCGTGCAAAACGCTCTGGCATAGCTAAGTCCAAAGAAGAAAAACTAAAACTAAGTGTTGATCAGAAAACTGGAGAAAAGTTGAAGGAACTAATCTCTCAATCTTGGCTCCTTTTAAACGAAGATGAAGGCTACTATTTATAGCACAACCGATAAACTCTGCTTCACGATCCTCTGCTCTACCTACTCCGCTTTTGACATTCTCTGCTCCACGTTCCGTGTTGCCTGCTTCTGCCTTCGCGGTTAAGAAGCGACGCTAGGATTGAAAGAACTTTTCACAGATCTTTGACATGCTTCTTTACTTTAGATATTTTTTAAGTGCCAATCTTTATAAGAAATGTCTTCACTTCAGCGAGGATTTTAGCGCATCATCATGCTTCGCTCTAGAATGCTGCAGCAAAATAGAAATATCAGTCCTTACTAAGTAAAACTTGATAGGGCACACATTCATGCACTTTTCGCTACAAAAACCTCTAAAATGTTATCCTAATCAGAAAACTAAAGGATAATTTAGTTTTGCCCTAAACATGATGCTACAAAGAAAATGCAAGCAGATTCTTAATTGAATGTAGCGAAGTTCTCTCGAAAAACTGTTATACTTAGCTATTTAACTCTCAATTCTTGAGAGTTATCACACCCCCAAACTTGCATTATTGCTCATCTCGAGTAATAGCTCAATTTTTAATTGAGGAACTTCAGCTTTTTATCAATCCTCTTTAACAATAGTGACACCTCGCTTACCGACTTCGCTCAGGCAATAAACATTTCAGTCAGAGAATTCAAATAAATTTCTATGCTATGCTAATCTTATAACTGAACCATACTGGGCAATGCTTCCATCATTCAGAGAACTCTGTTTCACAATTCGCTTCAGCCAAGTAGTCGCTTCAGCTACGTAGTCTCGCAAATCCCTTTTGGCCAAGAACTTTTATTTCGTGGTTCTGATAGCCTTTACTTTCTAATAGAAGATAATCACTCGCTTTAAGCTTTAAGCTTTTCGCTCCCTGAATGTTTGGCACAGCTTTTCTTTTGCGAAAGTGAATACTCTCATTTTACAGCTCGATGGGAATCTCTCGCTTACATTTCCTACTAACGCTTGCTCAATTTTTATTGAATGTTTGATATAATGATAGGTACGCAATGTTAGAGCCAATGATAGTGGAGAGATGATCCTGGAAACTTAGGCTACTAGCCCTTTGATTCAATTCGCTCTTGCATTTTTGGTAATTTTAAAATTTTTAATTTTTTTCCACCCTTGGGTTAGGCTTGCAATAACTCTCCTCTTACATCAGCGAAATGACAACTATCCAATTAATTTTTCTACGGTGAATCGCTCTTGAAGCATTTTTACATAATCACTTTTCACGAACATGTTTATATTATTTTCGCTTCGGCAAACTCCACCCCCAAACTTAGACTTTTCATTGTCCCAATGAAAACACGCAGCACCCCCAAACTTAATGTTTGCTAAAAGTTTAAGGCTTGGATTATATTCATGGTAAGATCGCTCCAGCTTACGGATGCCGCAAAATAAAGTTCTAGACTTCATGAACGTGTGATAATACTGGCATTGCATTTTCGTGAATAAATTGGCATGAGGAATAAGATGTGTTTTTTTTTCTTAAAATGTTATATAATATATGAAGTAATGATATGTAATGACTCAGATTTTCGCAAAAGATAATCTAAGCCGATTATGCATACGATAAAGCAAGACTTTAAATACAAAAAAAACACGTCTTTAAAAGAGTAAAGCTTCTTTAATAAATTTAAAAAATAAAAATTTCTTTTTGTTATCCTTTGAAATGTAAAATCGAAATAACTCCGACAGAATACAAACAATTTCTATAAAGACGTGAAAACTAGTCTTTGAAGAACTCATTAGTTTTGAGTTTGTTTTTTAAGATCGTTTCATAAACAATATATCTTTCTTCAAAAGAGAATTTTTTTTCGACTTATGCTTTAAGATTTGGGTAAACAAAATTCCTTTTTGAACTATTGGAAGTATTTTGTTGAAATTTAGGAATTTGAATCAGATTGTTGACTGAGTTTGAAAAAGAGTGTTGGCAATTAGGAGAAGAAAGAGACCAATAGAGGTTGAAGAAGATAGAGAAATCTTTTTTGATATGACAATTATAACATTCATTATAATATTAAAATTTAACTTTGGAAGTAGATTGTAACAGATATCAAACTTTAAGAGATATAATTGATCAAATTAATAGTTTAAGAGCATAATTGTTACAAAGTTCTTAGTTTAGAGGTGGTTTGTGCAATTTTTCCTAATTATTTTTTCGTGAATTTAATATTTGAAATAAAATAAATATAAACGTAAACTAAACAATATATCAAAAATTAAAAGTGAGCATTATTAAAATGGGTGAGATATAAATGTTCAATATTAAAATATTTCAAAAACCGAATTAAATTAGAATACAAACCACATTGATTCTAAAAAAAAAAAAAAAAAAAGAACGCAAACCACATTTTACCAAAAGTAATATAATCCCACTCTCACGAGAAGAAAAACAAACATCCCTACAATCATTTTTATTTTTAATTTTTGAGAAATAAAGATCTCGAGAATGATTTCCAATGTCAAACAAAAAAAAAAGAATCACCAATGGACAAAAATGGATAAAACAAAACCCTAAAAACAAATAAGCAACAAGAAGTACTCCTGCACTTAATGATTTACGGCAGAACCAGCTTCCACTGCGAACTCCATACTAACTCGGGGCAACGCGAGCAACAGTGAGGTTATTCCTAACTCCCTAAATGATGCAAAGACTTGCCTTCAACCTATTGTAGCCTACTGGGTCATCATGCGGTTCGTTCTTCCGAACTCACCATAAGTTATATACATGAGGAACTAATCGACGCATATGTATAAAATAGTAAATGGAGAAGTGTAAAACTCTCTAACCTATGCTTCTAACATGCTTCTACTCAAGACTATTAATTCAAGACTCCTATAACGCAGCATAGCAATAAACACAAGTAAAAAGTTTAAATCAGACGATTTTATTACGATTACTAAATGTTCAAAAGCTACAACTACTCCTAACAAAAATAATAAAAATGGAATATGCGCAGTTGTGAAGTGTGCAGTCCCCTTATCATCGGCTCCTACAAACACCACCAGTTGCTTCTTGTATAGATTGGCTTCAGGCCATCTGACCAGCTCATTTATCTTTGGCTTCCTTCTTGCGATTTATAAAATTGATTTACTTGGTCAGCAAGTCTAGGTGAACTGGAAAATCCTCATTAATGTAGGATCTCTTAATTTCTGCTGGAATTTATTTGATTGACACCAATTTAATTGCTTGATTGATTCTATGTTATTTTCTTATTGGAGTGATTCTTAGGACGCAACCGCCTTATGAACGTGTGATTCTTCTATGTGTGTCGCCGTTCGCATTGCTCTATCCCTCCAGCATAAGTGTTCAGCACTCCCTCAATTAAATAACCTTTTTAGCGCAAAATTGTATAATATTCATACGTAATCTGCAAACTGCGCTTATGATGCTACTTTATGGATGCATGCTGATTTTCATGGTTTATATTCGCAATTTCCTACTAACGCTCATTTATTTCCCTTAATCCTAAGAATAATGCAAACTATTAAAGTCTAAAATATGCTCTATTTGAGAGCTATCAATGGTATCAAAGCACCAACTTTCTTAGTGCCTTTAGCCCTATACCTTCCGCCACAAACTTTAGCTAAACTATTATTCATTCATCAAAATGAATGACAACATTGACGTTCCACCAAAACCACAATAGCAAGATAATGTGGAAAAGGGAATTAAATTTCCAGACCCTCAGACACACCAGGACTTGTCTTGGTTACTACACCTTTGGATAGACACAATTATGGACAATGGAGTTGCTCGATGAGTCTTAGCCTTAGTGCCAAGAACAAATTTGGCCTCATTGATGGATCTATCAAAGCTCTAGCAACAAATGATGAAAGATTTTGAATGTGGAAATGTTGCAATGACTTGGTAATTTCATGGATCCTTCATTCCATTCAACCTGACATAGCTTGAAGTGTTATTTTTTCAGATACCATAGCAGCAGTTTGGAGTGAACTTCATGACATATTTTCATAAGGAAATGAGTCGAAGATTTATCAAATACGACAAGAAATTTGCTGAATGTCATCAAAGGTCCTTATCAATATCATCCAATTATACCAAACTCAAAGGGCTTTGGGATGAATTGAGATCCTATCAAGGCCTCTTACATGCACTTGCAATATGTTGAAGCAAGTCACTATCAGAGAAGAGAAAGAAAAGATAATGCAATTTTTAATGGGGCTTAATGAAGTTTACTTTCAGGTTCGTGGATTGATTTTGATGATGAACCCACTTCCGGATGCACAAAAATTTCATGGTCTTATCCTTCAACAAGAAAGACAGATGAAAGTTCTCATACGTCGAGAGAAAAAAATCATTATCTCATGTTATGCAGGTTGCAACACCACAAATGACGTTCACTCATCATTAACCATAAATGACGGCCATTCATCATTCTAATCGCAAAGATATGTGATGCAATTATTGTGATCAAGGGGGACATTTAGCATATCATTGCTATTATTTGATTGGTTTTCATGTAGGTCACAAATGGCATGGAAAACAAATAAAGCCAAGAAATAAAAAGACAGTGAGTGGCTCACAATGTTGAGATGAAAAAGATTGAATTAGTGAAAATCCAACATTTATAGCTGAAGAATACAAACAGATAATAGCCATGCTTCAAAGTAAAATGGGAACTGGTCAGCCATATATAAATGCAACATGTATATCCATTCCCACTTGCAATACCATAAAGCATGATGCATTTTCAACATTATGGATTATTGATAGTGGTGCAACAGATCATGTATCACATTTTTCACCTACTCATAATACAAATAAGGCATCTCGTGATTTTATTGGATTGCCAAATAGGGAACAAGTCACTATTGAAAATGTAGAATCATTTCAATTGTCTCCAAATTTATCTTTGGATGGAGTGCTTCATGTACCTAAGTTCAATGTAAATTTGATATCTATGGGAAAATTAACGCGAGATCTCAAATGTACAGTGCATTTTATCCTGATTTTTTTGTCGTGTAGGATGTGGATACGAGGAGGATGATTGGCCTGGGCAAGCATTTTAACGGTCTATTATTTCACACCTACTCAAATCCCTTGTCCAATCAACCACATAACCCACATTCCCAACCTTTGGCACTAACGTCTTGGACATCCATCTAAGGCTCCTCTTTGTACTTTATGTCAATCTTTTCTAAATATTGTCTTTAATACTAAATGTGTTTGTGAAATTTTTTCTTTGGAAAAGCAAACTCGTCTACCTTTTATTTCAAGTTCAATAAAAACCATTGCACCTTTTGATTTGATTCATTGTGATATATGGGGACAGCATAAAATTTTTTCACTTTCTTGGATACATCTTATGACTTTTAAATCCAATACCCAATCTATTTTGAATTTTTTTTTCTTGGGTTAAAACTCAGTTTCATAGTGACATTAAGATTTTACATGTTGATAATGGTGGTGAATTCACATCAATGCGTAATTTTCTTAATGAACATGGAACCATTTTTCAACACACATGTACTCACACACAACAACAAAAAGGAGTTGTCATGCGTAAACATAGTCATCTTTTGAATGTTGCTCGTGATTACGATTCCAAGCTAATCTTCCATTACATTTTTTGAGAGCAAGTATTCAAACAGCTTGTTACCTCATTAATCATATACTCACGCCCCTTCTTGAAAATAAATCTCCCTTTGAACTCTTACACAAAACTCAACCAATTTACTCCGACCTTCAAATTTTTTGTTGCTTATGTTATGCCACAAATCTTATTCCCAATAACAAATTTGATTTTCATGCACATCGTTGCATTTTCATGGGATATCTTCTCCGTAAAAAAGGTTATTGTGTTTATAATCTTGAACAAGAAAAGTTATTCACTTCTCGTGATGTCATTTTTCACGAGGATATATTTCCTTTATACAAACTTCCAAGAGAAAACTAAGATGACTATCTCATTTTACCTTTCCTTCATGACCAAATTCCTCATTTCGATCTCAACTCTTCTCCTCCTCTTTCACAACAAAATCCTACTTCATCTACACCTACACCTACATCTCCGTCTCCACCCGCATCTTCGCCTCTACCTCACCACACACCAAATCCTTTACCCATTACATATCACTCCAATGACCCATCATCCTCATCCACTTCCATAGAGAACTTAAATACTTATCCAATGACATCAAGTGCATCAAACCCTTCCCAAATATCTAACCCAACCACATCAGAATAAATGAATGGTCATATTTCTGATTTGCGTCGTTCTTCCCGAACTCATCGACCACCCTCCTACCTTCAAAATTTTAGGACATATCATGCTACTGTTTTAGGTCATGACACCTCATCTACATCATCGTCTAGCACTCGTTACCCATTGCAACGGTACGTCTCTTATACTGGATTATCTAATAAATACAATTCATTTGTGAATAACATATCTCGCTTTATTGAACCTGCCACTTATGAACAAGCTCGTCATGATCCGAAATGGGTTAAAGCTATGAATTCTAAAATTAAAGCGTTGAAGGACAATAATACTTGATCTATAGTCTCTTTACCCCCTGGTCAATGACCCATCGGTTGCAAATAGATCTTTATAATTAAATACCATGTTGATGGTACAATTGAGCGCCACAAAGCACTCCTTGTTGCAAAAGAATTCAACCAACGCGAAGGTATTGATTACAAAGATACATTTGCTCCTGTTGCAAAGTTGATTACAGTTTGCTACGTACTTGCAATAACAGTAGTACGCAATTGGTCTCTACATCAAATGGTTATGTAGAATGCATTTCTCCATGGCGACTTGATTGAAGAGGTATATATACTACCTCCACCTGGTTATTGTCGACAGGGGGAGAATGTAGTTTGTTGACTACACAAATCACTATATGGCCTTAAGCAAGCATGTCGTAGTTGGTTTCAACGATTTTCTAGTGCATTTCATGAAATTGGATTTCAACAATCAAAAGCCGACTACTCTCCGTGGAAGTTCTATTACCATCATATTACTTTATGTTGATGACATGATTATTACAAGTAACAATGAGAAGGCTATTAGTGAACTTAAGAAGTTTCTTAATAGCTGCTTCAAAATCAAAGACCTTGGACCACTTAAATATTTCATGGCATCCAAGTTGCTAATTTTAAAGCAGGAATCACAATTTTCCAATGAAAGTAGACATTATATATATTGGAAGAAGTCAAACTACTTGGAGTAAAACTAAAAACTACTCTCATGGAGCACGATTTAGTACTAACAGACACAGAAAATAAAGCTCTTAAAGATCAACCTCAATACCGTAGACTAATCGAGAAGATCATAATTAGTCGGCCATAATTACATATTCTGTGAATACACTAAGTCAATTTATGAAAGAACCCAAGATACATCATCTCAAGGCAGCACATCGATTACTTGAATATTTAAAGGCTACTCCAGGACAAGGATTGTTATTCTCAGCTAATAACCCACTTGAGTTAATTGGATATTGTGATGCTGATTGGGCAAGATGTTCTATTACACGAAGGTCTGTAACAAGATATTTCATTTTTCTTGGTAAACTTTGATATCATGAAAGATTAAAACGTAGACAACAGTTTCGAGGTCATCAGTAGAAGCAGAATATCTATCTATGGCTGCAATTACTTATGAGCTCTCTTGGTTGAGGTATCCTTTAAAAGACTTGCATGTACAACATTCAGACCCAACAACATTAGTTTGTGACAACCAAGCAGCATTACTCATTGCTGTAAATCCTGTGTACCGTGAGTGGACGAAGCACATTGAGTTAGATTGTCATACTGTTCGTGAGAGAATCCAAAGAGGAGAATCAAAACAGCCTATGTATCAACAGAAAACCAAATTACAGAAATATTTACAAAGCTATTGCGTTCATCGATATTCCATACCCACCTCAACAAGTTGAATATCATTAACATCTATGCTCCAACTTGAGGGGGAGTATTAAAGGAAAGGAAATCAATTCCTTCCATTAGTAATAATTTGGATTCAAGATGGAGCAAACTATGGATCTAGACTATTCCAATTAGAGTAATTGTAGGATCTTGATATTGTACATAATTACTTTCCTTATTTATGTAATTAATTTATATAGTCATTTGTCATCCCTATATAATGGCATTCATGTATAGTTCGAAATACACACAAAACATTCACCTATATTTTATTTATTTAGAAATTACTCAATGAAGACTCTGTATCAAGCTCTAGCAGTGGCAACCATGTGTTTACAAGAGGAAGTGAATACACGGCCATTGATCAGCGACGTTGTTATGACTCTTGAATATTTAGTCGCAAATAAGGATATGGATGCAGACATAGATGATGAATTAGATTCGGGATCGAGATTGGATTCCATTTCTCTTGATAGAAGTAGTAATAATGGAGGTAAAATTGTTGATGTTGAGGGTGATGAGAGGTAATTTGAAAGTTGAATAAATAGAGAAGGCATTATGGAGCTTTGGCAATTATAACTGGGGCAGCTTGGCTCTCCATTTCCTTCATTCTTTGAAATTAAATTTGACTTTTTTGTTGACCAATTTTGGCCGAACTGTCCCCATTCTTCAAGTCAAGTTTAAGAGGCGCGCGTAGTAGCTAGAAGTCACCAGGGAGCAAGAAAAGAGTATTATTACTTTCTGGACGATTATTCAGACTATTATTAGATTACCATCGATCCGAAGGATCAAGAGAAAACCACTTTCACTTACTCTTACGGAACATTAGCGTACAGAAGAATACCATTTGGGATATGCAATGCTCCAACAACGTTTCAGAGATGCATGACGTCCATTTTCTAGGACATGATAGAAAACATCATGGAATTTTTTATGTATGACTTCACACTGTTTGGATATGATTTTTCCACATGCTTAGAAAACTTGAAAACGTGTTACAACGTTGTGAAAAAATGCATCTTGTGCTGAATTGGGAAAAATGCCACTTCATGGTGCGTGAAGGCATTGTCCTTGGACGTTAAATTTCGAAGGCTGGAATGGAGGTTGATCAAGTGAAAATTGATACAATTGAAAAATTGGAGCCTCCGAAAAACGTTAAAAGAGTGCTTAGATTTTTAGGTCATCCTGGTTTCTATAGGAGATTTATTAAAGATTTTTTGAAAATTGCAAAACCAATGTGCAAGCTCCTAGAAGCTGACCGCCCCTTTAATTTTGATCAAAAGTGCCTTCAAGCTTTTGAAAAGCTGCAGGAAGCGCTGTAAACTGTCCCGATCCTGATATCGCCTAACTGGGAAAAACTTTTTGAGCTCATGTGTGATGCCAACGGTTATGCAATCAGGAAAATCTTAGGGAAAAGGGGAGAAAACTTAATCCATCCCATCTATTATGCTAGCCGCACTCTGAATTACATGCAACTCAACTACACAACCATAGAGAAAGAGCTGTTAGCTATAATTTACGCATTGAAGAAGTTTCGTTCCTATTTGGTTGGATCAAAAGTTATTGTGTTTACTGACCATGCATCAATTAAGTATCTTATGAGCAAGGCAAACACAAAACCATGATTGATCAGATGGGTTTTACTTCTGCAAGAATTTGATATTGAAATAAAGGATAAAAAGGGCTGTGAAAATGTTATCGTCGATCATTTGTCCTAACTGGAGAATAAAAGAACTGATGTGTCAATAATCAATACATCCGAAAGCTTCCCGGATGAATAGTTATTTATGGTAGCTACAATAGAAAAGAATGATATTCCTTGGTTTGCTGACATTGCCAACTACTTAGCTAGCCATGTCATTCCTACAGACTTAACCAGACAGCAAGCTAAGAGATTCTTTCATTAAACTCGTTTTTACTTCTGGATGAACCATTTTTGTACAGACAATGCGCATATGGAATGATGCGTCGATGAGAAAGAAATGAACGCTATATTAGAGTCATGCCATGTATCGCTTTATGGAGGACACTTTGGTGGAATGCACACCTCAGTAAAAAAATTTCAATTAGGTTACTTCTGGCTGAGCATATTTAAGGATGTGCATCATTACGCAAGGAATTGTGATAAATATCAAAGGAAGGGAAATATAGGAAAAAGGGATGATATGCCTTTAGAAGTCGAATTATTCGATGTATGAGGAATCGATTTCATGGGACCATTTCCTTCTTCACACGAAAATTTATACATTCTGGTTGCAGTTGATTATGTATCCAAATGGGTTGAAGCGATTGCCACACCTTTTAATGATGCTAAAACTATCATAAAATTCCTTTATAGGAACATTTTCACTAGGTTTTACGTGAGCACTAATTAGTGATGAGGGGATGCACTTCATTGTATAACATCAAGCATCGTATTGCAACCCCGTATCACCTGCAGACCAATGGTCAAGTCGAAGTCTCCAACTGCGAAATCAAGAGAATTTAAGAGAAAGTCGTTGGGCCTAATAAGAAAGACTGATATTTGTGATTGGGCGATTCACTCTGGGCTTATTGCACCACATTCAAAACTCTATTGAATATGTCACCATATAGAATTGTATATGGAAAATCATGCCATTTATAATTAGATCTGGAGCATAAAGCTTTTTTAACATTTAAAAGTTAAATCTTGATCTTCAAAAAGCTAGCTCTGCTAGAATGCTGAAACTACTAGATTTGGAAGAGAATAGGCACTTCACATATGAGAATGCGAAGTTATACAAGGAAAAGACAAAAAAAATGACATGATCGCAGACTGATCTAGAGAACATTTGAGGTAGGCCAGCAAGTACTTTTATTTAATTCACGACTGCGTTTGTTTCCAATAATGCTCAGATCCAAGTGGTCTGGACCATTCTGCATTACATAGGTTAAACCAAGGGGAGCAATCTGGATAAAGAACGAGTCCAATGGGAATGAATTTGTGGTGAATGGCCAGCGACTCAAGCATTACTAGAATGAGGATATTCAACATAGAGTATCTTCATTATCTTTGACTGAAGAATGAAGTGCAGGAGCATGCACTTGGAGCCAATGCGTATCGGTACATTTACATTTCTGTTCCAAGCATGTTAGTTATAATTTTTCCATCTGCTTATGCGAGAAGTATAATTGCTATGTAGGACTTATTTGCTTTAATTTGCAATTTTATTTTATTTTATAAATGAAATGTCTGGACTGTTTTTTTGGTTACTTTAAATGATAAAATCAAATAAGATTGGCGCGAAGGAATTTAGATCATGATCATTTCAGAGCATTAAATAAAGCAAAATATCAAGTAATCAAGATTAAGGGTTCGCTAATTGATAACTCTTAATTAGAGAGTTATTTAGTCCTCCATTAGGGTGTTTTTATTGAAGAAATCATGCATTATTATTGCACTTTCATGCATAGAACCACCTTTGAACATGGAATTAGTCTTAAAATACAATGCATGTTAGATAAGAGGCAAAGATTTAGAAATTAGAATAAGTTAGAGTTTTAGGCCGAAAAGTCAATGTTTGAAGCATTCGCGATAGCATTTCAAGAATCCTTATTTTCGCTAAGTACTTTTTATCATTGCAGGGTTTGGAAATGCTGGAAGCTTTGGACCCATGTCTCAATCAGAGGAGTCGAATGGAAAAATGGATGAGCCATTTGGAATCAAGCCAATGTCTATAGCATTCGATCCATGGGAAAAGCAATTTTGTTGCAAAAGCTGAAATTATGTGCAGGCATCAGTGGAGCAAGATTTTTCAAATTTGGTTGGCTAGGGAGAGGAACGCAAGGCATCTTTTGCCTTAAAATCTCAGCCGTTGATCTTAGATGAAGAATAAAGTATATAAAACCATTTTGGTTAGAAGAGCTAGTCCGAGAAAGTTTTCTAGAATTCAGAGCTATTGAAATTGAAGAGAGGAAATCAGTGTTTGCAGCATTTTTATCCTATTTTCTGCATTTCTTCTTTAGAACATTCTCTATGCTTTATTTCATAGTTTTCGGTGTAGTTTTCATGCTTTGTAATAGATTTATCTAGAATATCGTTGAATAGCTAAGAGAGCTTGTTCATAGCTCACCTTAGCTTGTTATAGCATTTTTCAAAGTTTCCTTTGATATCTTGCTGAGTATTTTGTGTTCTCTACTTCGTTTGTACATTTTCGATTGAGTTTTCACTGTTTCATTGCTTTTCTATTCCTTACTTGTTATCGCGATTAGAATTTTCTGCTGCACAATGTCAACAGCATTTGCATCTTCTGTTTTTGTTCTTTTCAACATAATCATGAGTTAAGTGCATATAGGTTAGGGTCGAGGGAAGAGTGTGTGATGCATGTATCTTGAGTAAGAGGGGGATTTTGAACTAAGACATAGTAGTCATTTTAAGTAATAACACTGTTTCGACTGATCATCCATTGATGTTTGCTTTTCACTTCATCTTGAAATAGAGGAGAATTAGAGAACTATTACTCATGTACATTAGTTTCATGTTAAAAGCTCTTGCATGATAAAAAGGAAGGCTAGAAATAGTCACCTCGCTATTGCACATTTCATTATTTTTAGCTTCGAGTCTAGATGCAAAAGGTCAAGCTTGAAAAGTATGAATGCATCTTGAAAAAGAGCATTTGACCACGTGTTGTGGAGTCCACTTCTCACCATAAAATTACCCTTGATGCATGTTGATCGCACTCAAAAGACCCTTAGCACGAACCTATCAGCTCATTAGATTATTTCTTAGTGTTACTAACATTCTTATTTTAGTACTCTTGCATTGAACATTCATAACATCCTGTTAATTATTATCTATCTTTCTGAAGTTAATAGCATTGCACGTGTTATGGTTAATATCTTAAATGTCTAGAGCATTTCTGTCGCAATTAGCACACTTATTAAGTTTAGTACTTAGTGAAAATAGTTGATCACCAATACTTCCTTTACTTTTTCATTCTTGACTTTTCATTAGCTTTTATTAAGATAGAAACCAGTCCCTATGGAGAATGACTTGTAAACTTATCACTTGAATGCAAACGACTGCATATACTTGCGTATTAATCTGTCCAATGCTTTAAACATTGTCTGTTAATTGTGTTATTCGTTCAGATTAGTATCTATTTTATTCAAGCAGTTGTAATCGATCAAAATTTTTGCGCTGTTGTTAAGGACTGGTATTTTAAATTAAATCTGTTTAAATGTTGTTTGAAAAGTGGTGCTTACTTGTCACAGGTGTAAACAACATTGTGTGGCTATTTCATGTTTTGAATAGTGCATGAGTGATTTCCTAAAGTTGGAATTTAAATTTGATCCTGAGCCAGAGCGGACGTTTCACAAAAATCGAAGAGGAATAAACGCTAGAATGGCTCATCAGCAAGGAAATTATATGGAGAATGCCCCACACATTGATGCTCAGAACATGGGAGTGAATCCAATTGTAGTGTAGAATCCAAATGTGAACAATGCTAATGCTGCTAACCCAAATGCTAATCCCAATTAACCGATAGATGAAAGGGATAGAGCAATCAGAGCGTATGCTGATCATGCTACATATGGGCTGAATCCTGGAATTGTAAGACCAGATATAAGAGCCAGATCTTTCTAGCCGAAACCTGTTATGTTTCAGAAACTGCAAACAATCGGGCAGTTTTATGGCCTTACATCTGAAGACCCTCATATGCATCTGCGCTCGTTTCTTGAAGTCACTAATTCATTTACGATCCTAGATGTTACTGAAGATAACCTGCGTTTAACATTATTCCCATATTTATTGCGAGATGGAGCGAAAACTTGGTTGAACATGTTGTCGGAGGGATCAATAGATTCTTGGGATACATTAGTGGAGAAATTTTTGATCAAGTGCTTCCCACCAGCTAAAAATATAGATATTCGACATGAAATTATTGGATTCTGACAATATGAAGATGAATCAGGAGTGAGGCGTGGGAACGTTTTAAGGACTTGGTAAGAAAATGTTTGCAGAGTGGCAAATCTTACTCATTGCAAATGGGCAATTCTACAATGGATTGGATCACCCATCTAAGATAATGCTTTACATGCCGGCTAATGGATCGCTGATGAAGAAAACATATAACGAGGCTAACGATATACTAGAAACATTAACGATGAACAATAGCCAATGGTCTAATCCAAGAAGAAGTTCTGCAAAGAAATGAGGTCGGTTAGAAGTAGATGAGGTGATGACACTGCGTGTTGAAGTGGCAAGGATGGCAAATGAAGCGAAGACATTGCGAATAGAGAATGCTGCCAATTCGTAGAATGTCGCACCTGTTAATCAAATACAAGCGGAAAGTTGTGTCTATTGTGGTGAGGGACACACATAAGAATTCTGTCAACACAACCTTGCCTTAGTGATGTATATGGGGAATATGAGTAATTAAAGACCAGTGAACAATCTGTATTCAAACACTTACAACCCAGGATGGTGGCAACATCCGAACTTTTCCTGGGGAGGTCAAGGTAATGCTGTGAACACTTAGTAGGGACAAGCAAAAATGCAACAACCGCCTGGATATTTGAATCAGAATGTAAAGGGGTATAACAACCAAAATTACGAGAAGCCAATTCCACCTCAACAAGTTCTTGGTACTTCCTTAGAAAGTTTGTTCAAAGAGTATATTGTCAAAACTGATGCAACTATGCAAAGCTAACAAGCAGCTATGAGAAATTTGGAGCTTTAAGTGGGCTATTTAGCATTCGAATTGAGAAATTGACCGTTCCATCCGATACAGAACTTTCAAGAAGGGATGGGAAGGAACAAGTGCAATCAATAGAATTGAGAAGCGGGAAGCCGCTGAATGAAGATCCAAAGATCAAAACTTATCATGAAGAGAAAGCAATCCTTGAAGGAATACCAGAAGAAGATTCGATGGAACCAAATGCTGAAGACAGTGAATCTAGGAAGGGGATACAAGATGAGACTAATGTTGAAGACAAAACATCTGAGCCTACAAAGAACCAGCCAGTGCAAACAAAGCCTATAGCGGAAGATCCTAAAGTGGGGTGGGACAAAGAGTCGAATAATCAGGTTAAAAAGTAACTACTAGCTTTCAAGCTGCCTCCACCACCGTATCCACAAAGGCCTTAGAAGAAGAAGAAAAGTGGAACGCACTTTGAGAGAATCTTGGACATACTAAAATAGATTCACATAAATATCCCGTTAGTTTACGCTTTAAAGAAAATGCCAAACTATGCTAAGTTTTTGAAAGACGCATTATCTAAGAAAGGCAAGTTCGAAAAATTTAAAGTTGTCTCATTGAATCAAGAATGCACTACAATTGTAAGGAGCAAAATTCCAAACAAAGAAAGTCACCCTAGAGCATTTACTATCCCAATGACGATTGGTGGGCAGCTGATGGGTTGCGATTCTGATGCTAATATAATAATTCGTAATTAATTCAAAGTCAATTTAACCTAAGTGTAACTCAGAATCGCTTACATGCAAGTATACGCAGTCGGGAATTACAACAAGTAATAAGTATATAAATTTTATCGATCCCACTGAGATTGATGTCTAGAGATAACGCTATTAAGTTAGAGTCGTGCATAAAAGTAAAATATGTGTGTTTAAGTTGTTGTGGTTTGGTTGAAATGTAGTCATGTAAACAAATAAGATGCTAAAATTAAATATGATGCAATGAGTAATGCTAAACTAACAATCCTAGAGCATTCTAAGCGCGCTGACTAGTCAATAAGAGTATTTCTTTTCTAACAAATAAGTACTCCCGCACTTAATGATCTATGGTAGAACCAGCTTCCGCTATGAACTCCATACTTTGCAACAGGGCAATGCAAGCATTAGTGAGGTTATTCCTAACACTCTAAGTAGTGGACAGACGTTCACACAACCTAATGTAGCATACTGGGACAACATGCGGTTCCTTCTTTCGATCTCACCACAAGGTATACGCGTGTATAGCTAAGCAACACACACACACACACACACACACACATATATATATAAAGATTAACATGCAGCAGTGTAAAACTCAATGACCTACGCTCCTAACATACTTCTATTTATGAATAGTAAACATAAACTCCTACAGCGCAGCTATAGAGATAAACATCAATTAGAAGGTAAACCAGATGATTTTATTGCAACTAAGAAATGTTCAAATCTACATACTATTCCTAATAAAACAGTAAAATGGAATTGGCATAGCCGAAGGTGTGCAGTCCCCTTGTCATCGGCTCCTACGACACCACCAATTGCTTCTCCCCGCGATAGGCTTCATGGCGGACCGACTAGCTCAACTTCCTCGGCTCCATGTCTCCGTATTTATAGGATTGAATTACTTAGCCACCAAGTCGAGGTGAGCTATGAAATCTTCATTAATGCAGCGTTCCTTAATTTAATTTCCGACGAAATTTATTTGATTGACGCCGCCTTGATTACTTGATTGATTCTTGATTATTTTTTTTTGGCGTATCTTTCCTGAGCTTGTTTTTATTTTGAATTTGTGCCTTTTTGCGCTGCTGCTCATTGCTGCGCTAATTGTCCTTTTTGTAGTGTAATTAATAAGTCCTGTCATTAGCATTGATTAGGCACAGTTTACTCAATATTTATGCTTAAAACATGAAACTATGCTGCTGATGCTTAATTGTGAATGCATGCTGACTTTTTAAGTTATTTCATTGTAATTCTTCTATTAATGCTTGCTTTCCCCCTTTTAATTTAAGAATAATGCTAACTAAGACAACCTAAAATATGCTCTATTTGAGAGCTATCAAATCCCCAAACTTACATCATTGCTTGTCCTCAAGTAATGCTTATCTGCCTAGTTAGCTCATTCCTAATTATTTTAGCACTTTTACTTTTTTTTTTTCCATCTACTTTCGCAATTTTATCGCATGTCATATTTCTAGCAAGAAACTTCCTTCTCCTTTCAGTTTTCAAACTTTCCTAAAGATTCAGGTTTAACTTAAAATCTTCCTTACCATGACTGACAGATTGTTCCTCATCGCAAGTATTCCTTATTACTTAGTCTATTGTATCGTAATCACTTTTAGTCTAAAGTTTGCCCAACTTACTCTGCTAAGGTATTTGTTCTGGTCCTTTTATCCATTAAGGATTTCAGTTATGCCTTTCGCATTCCTCTTAGGTTGCACTCATATCTACTAAATTCCATAGTTCTTAGCATAAATCACTTGAGCATCATGCAATTTCTTTGAGCAGAAGAATTTAAAGCTTGTGCTAACGTAGAAAGCGGAATACTTAAGGTTTCCAAGGGCTCATATGCCTGTCTTGACCTTCTTATTTTGCCAGAGTAGGTTGATCTTTATTTTTATTTTTTTTTATTTTTTATTTTTTTGTACTTAATACTATTCGGGAACTTAATACTATTCGGGCTGCCCTCACTCCCAAACTTAAATTCTTCATTATCCTCAATGAAGGTGAGGCTTAGTTCCCCCAAACTTAGCTATTACTGTGATTGCTCTACTTTATCATAAGTGCTAAGACTTTCTTGTGAATTTTTGGTTCTTTCTGTCGTTCATGATAAGGATTATTCTAATGCTAGGTTTGAATCTAAAGGAACTTAAGAATTCTTCTAATTGAAATAATGTTTCTGTCAAATTTAGTTTTGTGATAATCATGCTCAGTCGACTTCAAAGGGAAAATTACTAAATTTTATAAATAATACTAAGGGAATTCAAATAACTTGCATCCTAAATGCATGATCCTATCAAAATAAAATTGCGACTACTCATGAAATGCATGCGAAAAGAAATAAAATGCAGTAAACATAGTAAAAGAGAACGAGACTTCCATCTATTTGTTCGCATTGCCACTGCTATTTCCTTTGCCTTTGCTATTCTTCGAATCCAACAATTGTTTTGGAAATTTTGGCCATTGAGAGTATTCTTGAAGTGCCTTTGCAGCTTTTACAATTAAATCGTCTCTTGCATTCGTATATTCCTAATAGTCATCCAAATTTCTGAACAGCGTCTCAAATTATTAAACCAGACTATCTATGTTAATGAATGTCTTGTCATTCTCTTCTCTGTTCTTTTCTGTCACAATTTCTACTTTCCTTTGACGAATTTTTAATAATCTATCTATTATTTTTATTCGAACTCCTTGCTCCATACACAGCCGTGTAATTGTATGCAGATAGAACATCTTCCTGCAATGTACTGAAGCCCATCGCTGAATTTGTCCTTCCACTATCTTTCCCAAATTAACTCTCACTCTGCTAGTGATGGCAAAGTGCAGCAATGCTTGTTCCCTGCTTACTACCTTCGTGTTTGACGAGGGCATAATCACGTTTTTTATGAATATAATTCAACTACGCAATTCTCGCTTAACACAATCTACTGGGAACAACCATTAGTTTTTCCATTTGGCATTCTCTACTCCAATCGTCCTTACACACTCCTGCAATTGTGCTTTAGTTGGTTACTTAATAGCTTTTGGCCTTCCTCTCCAGGTTCTTCAGTAGATAGAAGGCTTTGTTTAAAGCCGCCGACCTGCAATCAATTAGTTTTCCTTTGACCTGAGAAAAGAATTATCTTTCACTGTTTAGATTCGCATAGAACTGGCAAACCCAATCCTGCCTTGCGTCTATTCTTGGCGTGGCTATGCTTGCCCATCGTAAGCTTTCTATCTTTTGAAAGTTAGCCTTTGTCATGAACGCCTCTGGCCAACCATGATTCTGTCAAAATCTCTTCCTAAGTAATGTAGCATACTTGACCTCGGCTGATTCTACCGGGCCTTGATTACCAATGCCTTCTACTTCCTTACCCATCAGCAGTAACATACTGCTTGGACCATTTGTAGAGTTCTTAGCTTTCAAGGTTGAGATTAGATTGTAGTGATCCATTCTTCCATACACAAGGTTTATATAGAGTTGCAAAGATTTCAAAAATCTTCGTGTAAGGGAAGAATTAATCACAAAAGGAAAACTAAAATTCTCCACCTTAATTTGAACCAATTCCTTTCCAACTA
>JBBMKA010044678.1:0-20736 GCA_037833695.1 Sechiopsis laciniata | reverse complement strand
TGGCTTCGTAGTGTGGATATGAAGATGAAGTCTTTGCGATTTACTTTGACATACACATAGATATTGGGTTGTGTGTAAAGGTGATTAGCTCTTTAAGGTAATACGGTGAACAATATAACAGAGATTGCTCTGCTGTGCGTATCGAAACTACTCTACGCCAATATGACAGAGATTGTTCTGCTGTGTGTATCGAGACTACTCTACGCCAATATGACAGAGATTGCTCTGCTGTGCGTATCGAGACTTCTCTACGCTAGTATGACAGAGATTGCTCTATTGTGCGTATCGAGACTACTCTACGCCAGTATGACAGAGATTGCTCTGATGTGCGTATCAAGACTACTCTACGCTAGTATGAAAGAGATTGCTCTATTGTGCGTATCGAGACTTTTCTACGCCAGTATGACAGAGATTGCTCTATTGTGAGACTACTCTACGCCAGTATGACAGAGATTGCTCTGATGTGCGTATCGAGACTACTGTACGCCAGTATGACAGAGATTGCTCTGCTGTGCGTATCGAGGCTACTATACGCCAGTATGACAGAGATTGCTTTACTATGCGTATCAAATCTACTCTATGCCAGTATGACTAAGATTGCTCTGCTGTGCGCATTGATTATGCCAGTATGACAGAGATTGCTCTCCTTGCATATCTAGACTGCTCTATGTCAGTACGACATAGAGATTGTTGTGGTGGGCGTATTGAGGCTACTTTACGCCAATAACACAAAGCGTCAGGTATAAGTTTATTGTTAAATTACTATACCATATGTTGTATCTTATTTCATTAGATGTGTACTATTTGCAAACCTCATGGTTGTTTATTCATGTTAATTATGTAGTTTGGTCCAGATTATAATCGGGTAAAGAGTTTACTTGATTTTCGAATGTATTTGATTTTCTTACAAGTTATTTTTCTAATTACCTTACTGCATCGTGTCTTAAGTCTTGACCTAAGTTCTGAATGAGCTTAATTGATTGTAAAATTTCTTATTGTCTCTTAAGTCTAGACTATCTTATAATGCCCGAAAAGCCAATGAATATCGTGTCTGTATAGATAGCGAGCTCTGATTTCTCAATTATAAAAAGAAAAGGTGTTAATGTATAATAAAAGTTACCTCTAAAGATTCATTTCTAGTGACATAATCGCTGCCTGATGGAGAAACAATGGCAAGAGAGGATTGGAGTTCCTTGGGAGAGAATATGGATTTGGCTAAAAGATTTTGGAAGAAGTTGACTTGTGCTTCCAACAAAAGCAAAGTTCATGGACTTTTGTTTCCAACATTTTGCCATGCAGTCAATGGAATTGGTGACTTCAGGCCAAGATACTCAGCTACATGTGTTGCATATAGAAAATGGCATGATTAGATCTCACAATCATATCAAAACTTTTTAGAAAAATATTCTTGTTGTTGGAAGCATGTTAAACACTCACTAAAACAAAGAACTAAATAAAGAAAATAATTCACTTGTATTGAACTTTTCTTAAAAAGCTACAAACTTGATTCACAGTACTTTTCTTCTCAAGCTTACTTCACATTTATTGATGCTTTTTACTTGATATTTCAACTCATACTAAAACATCCTATTTATAGAATTACATGGAAAGATCTAGATCTAACTCTCATTTCTACTTTTAACTTACTTCACCTTTTTACATGCATAACTCACATTCTAATTTTAAAAAAAATTAAAATGTAAAACTTACATTTATTTAATTTCTTTAATTTACCAAATTGAATTTGCAATTCTTAACAATTGAACTTGTTCTACTTACGTCTCTTAATTTTGTGATGGTCAGATTCAACAGTGTTATATAATCAAATGTTCTTTTCTGGTGGCAAGAAATCGGTTGAAAGTGCATTTTTGAACTATATTGCTCTACAATTTGCCCCCAAAACCTAGTTGAAATATGTAATTGGATTTATACATTCGTATTGAGTTTTTTTTTAATGTATTTTTGGTCGTATGTTATATTAGAATTTTATGAGAGTATACAATATAAACTCTCTTCAAACCTTAATCTCGTTTGACTAACCATTTATATTTTTATTTCCTAAATAAAATAGATTTTTTCCTTTGTCCATGGAAGTAGCCAACAAAAAGTAAGTGAACTATCAAAATCACTCAGGTTATTTATGTCTCATGCTTTTCTTTAATTCTTAATTGTTATTCCGATTATTATTCATAACAAAATTAAATACAATACGTATAAATCTTATGATCAATATTGTAACATAGCTTCAAAGGTAATCTAAAAAGATCAGAAAAAAGAGACTGGTTACCGAAGAAGTCAGTCAAAACACGACCATCGGAGAAACGACCAGAAGGTACACCAGGAAATGTATTTCCATAACGTATGGAATTTGTGTCAATAATGTTGCCAATGTCAACATAGGAATCTCCAAAAATAAATAACTTGGTCGGTCGAAAATTGAAATTATCACGATGTACACGAGCTGATTCTTGGCCTAAGAAATCAAATCAAATAAACCCCATTAATTGTTTAAAAAAAAAAAAAAAAAAAAAAAAAACCCACAAAAATTTCCAAAACTAAGAAGGCAAAGAAATCAACCTAAGATAAGAGAGAAAACAAAGAGAGAAAAGAGTGGAAACAAGAGCTTCGTCGAGTCCATTTTCTGCTAAAAAAAGCACTTCAAAATGGTTAAACTATATATATATATAGGTCCAACCTTGTAATCTTTTTATTTAATTCATTCCACTCATGTAAATGAATACATTTGGACATTTGTAAATGAATTGTGTCTAATTTGTTAACCATGTATTTGTTTTTTTGTTTTTTTTTATTGAAAATGATACTCTATTAGATGTATAAGTATGTTAGGTACATTCATTACCATTCTATCATAAATGTATAAACTTTTACGTTTCTTTTTCGTTTTTCTTCATGACATATTTGTATGATGCTTCCATAGTTATTTTAATGTTGAGATTTTCATCCATATTTTTACACACTTTAATATATAATATAAATATATACACATGTTTACATTCATAAATGAATAAATTTTATATATACTTTAATTATGATGATTGGTACTTTCAAAAGAAATTTTTTTATGATGATTGGTATTTGGTATCTACTTTTTTTGTTTGTTTGTTATGTATCTACAAAGTTAGGTTATGGATTCGATGTCTCCCGGTATCTGGCCTAGGGACATGCGTGGTTACATTTGTTTCAAAAAAAAAAAAAAAAGGTTAGGTTGTGGATTGCTTTTTACAATTGCCTCATCATAGCTAACATTCTCAGTGGTGTCCTCAATGCAAGCATCACAAAGTACCAGTGAACCTCTTTGTGGTGTTTTGTGTTTTCGTCATTCGGAGAATCAATTTTCCTTCGAAAAAATCTCAAGCTCTCTTTAAATAGTAAATCCGTTATAGATATCTAAAATTTAAACCAATACATATCTTTTAAAATTTTATTAAAAAAGACTTAATTTTAAATTTGTTATAGATCCTCATGTTTGAATCAGCCAACTCCTATTAAAAACAAAAAAAAAAAAAAAAGAAGAAGAAGAAGAAGAAGGTAAATCATTTAGATTTATTTTATCTTGTAAATTTACGTTATAATCTCTTCTTTAAAATTCAAATGAGTACCTGAAGTGTATGCATGTGAGCCTCACAAATCACATATGTCATAGTTAGTCATGGTGAAATTTGTTGTTGAATCTAATGAGGTGCTCTGGTAAGGCGTGCTTTATGAAATGTTGTTCTAGCGAAGGGTGTGCTCAAACATAATTCGAATGGATCATCGATGATACTGTTGAACACAATACTTATGTGGGAAACACCAACACTTTTATTATGACCACTTAAAAAGAGATTATAAGACAAATGTTTAGAACTCACACTACAAAATCACTTCAAGACTCGTTGAAGACACTTTGTAATATTTTACAACACTTGTTTTTTCTTGGATACAAAATATGGTGGGGTTGGAGAGGTATTTATAGTATGAGCTAAACAATACACATTTGTCTAGAGTGTTCCTAACTATATGTAGATACTTACCACTTTCTAGGACATTCTTTAAATGTGCACATAACTCTAAAATTCTAAATACTTCTACACTTTGCTAAGAAGCTTCTAGATAATGAGTTATACTTTAAGTGGACTAATTATTATTCTTGATAATTTGGGCTCTCATAATTATGGGTATAATCTTCATTGGGCTAGTGATGAACTTTTAACACATAGTTCGGAAAAAAATTATTAAAAATACAAACAAAGTGTAGTTTCACATTGAATTAAGTAAGAGATTCATCATGTGGGGTATACAAGGGAGGACAAACATCTCTAAAATATTTTTGGTAAAACAAAAAACAAGTCATAAAAAAAGAATAATACATGAAATATTATACCAATGTAGAGATCTATCGAGAATTATTATTTCAAAACAATATTAAATCCGTAAAGAAAGAAGAGTTAATACCACCTAAAAATAAAGGTCCAGCCGGACGATAAAACCAATTTTTTGAAGTCGAACATTACGAAGATATATATAATAACCAAACTCTACGGTAAATATATGCTTTAGCAGAAACCACTTTTGTAAATGCATACAAACACTTTCACCATCAACAAATAATAATATGCACGTGTCACTCTCTTAAGATACCATCCCACAAAATCAGCCCAAATTATACCTTCCACAAAAAAAATTAAAAAATGTTGAAAATATTCAAACTTTTGTTTTTTTTTTTTTTTTAAATTATCAATTTCAATTTTTTAAATAAAAAAAATTATTTTAACTTTTTTATTTTTAAGTAGATGATTAAATTTGAACATTTTTTTTTTTAAAAATAAAAATACTTCATTAGAGGATGGAAAATATGTAAGATGGAGAACCAAATACATCCTTTGCTCCAACTCATAGCTACAGCTTCATAGTGTTTAAATTTTTTTTTTTTCCTTTTTTAATATTTGTGATTGTCCGAGCTACGCATATTCCACTAATGTCACGTAACTTATTGTCTGACCTATGAAATATAGATATCAAAAAAAAAAAAAAAAAATTAGGACATTAATATAAAAGTGATCATAGTCACATTGTGGATTGAACTTATATCACCTGTGAATTAATTCCCGTAAGTCATAATGTTTAAAATATTAAAAGTGGACATTTATAACTTCGGAGCCCAAATAAACAAAACAAAAAATCAAAATAAAAAACCAAAAATAGAATAATATTTTTAAAAAATGACCAAAAATATATTCTAAGATATTTAAATTAGGAAGCTATTTAATTACCATTTATGAGGAAAAAACAACTATCCAAACCCTAAAATAGGTATAATTTAACGGATATTTTGTACTAAAAACATCAAGATAGAGGTTTTGATTTTCCCACCTCACATATTCCTAAATAAAAAACAACCATCCAAGCGGTGACTATTATTATTATTATTATTATTCTATTTTTATAAAATCAATATTATTTTGTCACGATCATTAATTCAATTACCACAAAATTAAGTGGCATCTCGGGCGGCCACCACATATAACTTATTTTTCTCGAACCACCATGCATATATAAATGCACGCAATTGTTTCGACAACATTAAAAACAATCGCCAAGAATTTCCCCCACAATGGAATTTATTCTTAGGTTTCTTTTCTCTTTCTTATTTTTTATCTCTATTTTCGCACGGCAAGGATTGGCCGGCGGCCATAATTACCGGCGGCTCCAACACCGGCGCCACCGCGTGCGGCCAACGAAGCTGTTTGTTTTCGGGGATTCCTATGTTGATACTGGCAACATTCCTCTTCCCTTTTCACCTGCTCAGAAATTTCCCTATGGAATTACTTTTCCCGGGAAACCATCCGGTCGTTTCTCCGATGGTCGAGTTCTAACTGATTTGGCAGGTAATTAAGTTCCCGTTTGATCATCATTTGCTTTTTGTTTTGAAAATTTAAATTTATTTTTATTCAAATTTTTGATAATGTGTTATATCTTTCCTACCATGTATTCTATATTTTCTCAAGAGAGAAGTAGGTGAATACTAACAAAATTTTCAAAATTCTTTTGTTTTTATTTATTAATTTTTTTGTTTTTTAAATTTTGATTTAATTTTTAAATATATAGATAAGAAATAAATATCCAAATAAAAAAAAAAACATACGGGAAAAACAAATTTACCCTTTTCATCGGGAAAAAGAAGTGATGAGAAATTATTCAAATGAGATTGTCATAATTAATCGAAAAAATTGGAGATTTTTAAAATCTATTTACCATTCATTGAATAACAAAGTGAGGTACTTTTACAATTTCTGGCGATTTTTCGTTGAATAGTTTTTGTGATTGAAGTTTCAAATGTTCAAAATCTTCCTATAGATAGACTACAACTTGTTTTCTAAAAAAACGTTCCTTTTCCCCCAAAAAAGAAAAAAAAGAAAAAAAGAAAAACTTGTTTTCTAAAAAACTTGAGGTGATAAGATCTTGATAATTTGTTATATGCTTAACATTAACTTTAATGCCCATAACTATTTTGCTATGAATTATGCTATTTTGTATTACTCTTTTATCGCAAGTGATTAAATTTATGCAATCCATGGTAAGTGAATTACTAGGATGTTTTTCATGCCGTTATATGTTAAATTATAGATATAATATTAAATGTTCATACATTATAATAAAAAAAATTAATCAATTGCCTACAACACTTAGGCATATACAAAACGCATAGATCAATTCAGAAATTTTAAATGAAAAGTTAAATTACAAGTTTAGGTTGATAGTTTGTATCTATTAGTATTAGATAATATATGGGCCCAACTCAAAACCTGAAAACTCCTTTATCTTTTCTAACTTTTGAAACAATGGGAGTGTTTTCAATAATTATCAAGCTCAAAATAAAAGTTTAATAAATCTAAATTTTTTTTATTTTATGTCAAATAGTCTCTCAATTTTGAAATGTTTCCCATAGATTTATGCTTTCAATTGTGTCAAATAGATTCTTGATTCCTTTTTGTTTATTTTGTCCTATAGGTCAACGTGACATTCTTTTAAGAGAAATACTTGTCTTTAAATGTGACACTATTTGGTGTTACAAAAATTTTTGTTTCAATAATATTGATAAGAAAAAAATAAAAAAATTTATAGCACTAAATGATACCACATACAGATTAAGGACTTGCTTCTTTATCGATAAGGTGGCAAACTATTTCTCTACGAAATTGAAATCTTAAAATTTCGGATATGCTCAAAAGCTTTTTTGACATAAAATTGAATATTCCATAAGTTATTCTCATCCCATTGAATCAATTGTTAGATCTATATTTTAAATTAGATTTTAAATGATAGATCTAAACTAAATCAAACCAAATAGAGATGAAATCATACATAATTAAAGAAGGAGGAGAAGAAATTAACACACCGATGTAAAGTGGTTTGGATTAGCTTACTCCACTGTTCAGAATGTGAGATGATCAATCTTGATCATTCATTCATAATTGTCATTGATGAATATCAAGAGCTCTCAAATTTGGTGGAGACAACCCAAGATATTTTATATACTAGCACAATTTACACACTCTCATGATTAGTTAACCTAACCCCAAGTCTAACCCAATTTCACTAAACTCACCATATGGGTTAATTCAATTTGATGTGTAATTCATATTTAACACATCCAAAAAAGAAAATTCGATGAGTTATTAGACATTTTAAGAGTATAGAGACGTATTAGACCCAAAATTGACGAAGAAGATTTTGGAATGACATGTGCAGCAAAACAAGCAGGGGTTAAACTTCCAATCCCATTCAGTCTACAGAACAAAGATGGGTTGAAAAGTTTGAAAGAAGGTATAAATTTTGCATTTGGTGGAACTGGTGTTTTCGACACGTCGATTCCTCTTCCGAACATGACGACTCAAATCGACATGTTTCAACGGCTCGGAGTTGCTGATGTCCCGTCCTCTCTCGCCCTTGTCTCTGTTTCCGGCAATGACTATTCTTCTTTCCTCTCTACTAACAGCTCTACAAAGGTACATACATATCAATTAATCTATTTTCTTTCTTTTTATTGGTAATATGAGATCCAAATATCGATTTCAAGGATCAAATGAGTAATCGTAATGTTGAACTAAATTACCACCAAACAATAAAATTATTCAGTCGCTAATCCTTTCGGTTATTCTTTAGGAACTACTAATTGATGATTGAGTACGTACGTGATGATAAGTTGGCGTACTTAAATGAAGTTTTATTTTTTATTATTATTATTATTATTATTTTTTTAAGAAAGATATTTCATTAGAATATAGTAGGTAAGAATCATACCATTATTACATCATTGCAAAGCTTAGAAAAGTTCTTTAATTAAGAGCAATAAAACAAATATCATAGTTTTTATATAGTTTAAACTTTTTACACCAAAGGACACCAGATATCTTCCTAAAGAGCGCGAGAGATATTTTCTTTTCTTTTTTCAGTATTTTTTTTAAAAAACATTTTTTTAGTATTTAGCAGTTTACTTCATGATCGCCAAAATAAGCATAGCTCCATTGGTATTGTGAATATAGTAATAACCACGAGATCTGTGGTTCCAATCCCCTAATTCTTATGTACTAAAAAAAGCTTTACTTCATGTGATCTCTTGTATTAAATTGATTGTGGGTTTTAAGTAGTTAATTTGATGATTTTTTCCAATCCAATATGCTATTTAACTTACATAGTCAACCCAATACAAAAGACACATTATCTTCTTGAAGGGAGCAGTATACTTGATTGGAGGTATCAAGTTCAAAAAGGCACAAATAAACTTAATTTTTAGATCATTAATTGTCTCCAAATCTAGATATCATTTTTTTTTTTTTTTAAAAAAACTACATTGGAACTGCACTATGCATGGGATAATTCACGCTCGTACCTAGGCTAGACACCAGAAGACATCAAAAGAATAGAGACATGAGAGGAATGAATGACTGACTATTATATAATTCGATAGCTATTTATAAGATCATATATTGAATTACCATAAACGTAGTTAAATTCTAACTTTCTTCAAATTCTCTAAAATTGACTTACAGGGTTTGAAACCTTTCATAGCCTCAGTAGTGAATCAAACTACAATCGATTTGAAACGCATCAACAGCTTAGGAGTGAAGAAAATAGTAGTGACAGAGTTAGGCCCATTGGGATGTCTTCCACTTTTCACAGCTCCATTTTCATTCAAGAAATGCAATGAAACCATAAACTCCTTCGTCGAGTTTCACAACTTCCTGTTGAACCAGGCAGTGGAAAAACTCAACAAAGAAACAAAGGGCTCTTCGTTCGTCGTTCTCGACGTCTATAGCTCGTTCTTGTCCATAATCCAGGGCAAGAGAAACAACCCTCGACTTGGCGTCGAGTTCAAGATGCCGTTACAGCCGTGTTGTTTTGGAGTGAGTAGTGAATTTTCTTGTGGGAGTGTTGATGAGAAAGGGAATAAGAAGTTTGTGTTGTGTGAGGATCCTAAATCTGCTTTCTTTTGGGATTCTGTTCATCCTACTCAGCAAGGATGGGATGTGGCATTTTCTTCTTTTAAATCCCATATGTAACAGTTTTTTATTTTGATGTACTTTGAGAGTTATTGCTTGTGCCACCAAAATAATGTGTACTTTCAAATTCTCTTATTTTGATATTGTATACTATATGAAATTTCAGCTACAATTGTAGTACATATTGAGTTCTCAATGCTCCCTTAACGAAATAATTAGGTTTAATTGTAATGTAAGTGTAACGCTTTGTGTGACCATATCCGAATAAGAAGAATTTTAAGGACATACATGTCAATAGTTAATGAAACAAAACTTAAAATATTGATAGTTATTATCTATATATCAACAAAGCACACTTTCCTTCTTCGTGGTTCAAAGATAGGAACTCCAAAATTATGTGTATTTTGGCTTGGAACAATCTTATGTTGGATAACTTTTTAGAAATTTTTTCTACGAAAAATGAGAATGAAAACAAAATATATCTTAAAAATGAGACTATATATATATATATATTTTAGTCTGGAAAATAATTCAAGTCGATAGGCAATGTGGCTAAGTCGTAAGGATGCATGAGAATGTCGAGGTCATCATGTGCCAAACCTTGGACATGAGGTGTTATATTAGAAATTATGCAAAAGGTGCACCAAATACTCATGGCTTATTAGATAAATATGATGGTGTATGCTCTTGAAATTCAATCGACTCTAGAATTAGTAGTTTATACACCTTATAAATTTCATAAGATTTTCTCACATTTCCAACGTAAGATTCTCAACATTACTCCCTATTAGAGTGAAATTAATGATTCTTATAGACTCGTGGAACACCTTGAGAGGATATAACTACAACTATCGTTTGCTTTATGGTGTAAGAAATCTTCTTTAATTGGAGAGCTTCGTTTCTTCTCACTTTGTACGTGCTAGTATGTTCCTTACATACTCATTCCTTAAGCTTTGCGTAGTAGTATGTTCCTTACATCTTTATCAATATAGTATTTCATTTCTAAACAAAAAAAAATTACCTCTATCAGAGAAGCTTTATCATATATTCATAGGGCCCTACATTGTGCTAAAAAACTAGAGAATATAATTTATATTGGCCCACACTTAAACCATATATTAAACATGCAAAGCAATATAGAGAAATAGATTATTGATACATGAAGTGTACTGTTTCAGAGCATTAAGACTTAGTGTAAAAAAGTTGTACCATCTTAGGAATCAAGGTGGACTCCATCCCAAAAGAAGGCTGAATTTGGAGCATCACATAAAACATACTTTTTGTTCCCTTGTTCATCTACACTTACACAATTATATTCATATCCTTTTCCAATACAACATGTGATGCAATATTGGAGTTGAAAATATTATGATTCATACATATTAAAAAAAAAAAAGATAAAAGGATATAGACGTTTTTTAATGTTACGTTCTTGTTTCTCACTTTCTGTATTTTTTATTGTGTTCGCTTTGAGAATTTCCTTTCTTTTTTTCTTGTTATCGATAAAAATGTAGCATTGAGATTGAGAATGAAATGAGGAGAATCATTTGTTCATTATTGAGTTTGTTCGTAACTTGTCTTAACAAAGAGTTGTGGAGATCAACCAATGGAGCCATAGTTGAATTGCATTCCTTGAAATTCGAAAGGGTTGTGGTAAATTTGGGGAGCTTTACATTTTGATTATGTGATACTATTGTGCACTACAAAAATTTTCTTTAGGGGTGAAACATTGAAGGTATATAAACTTTTGTAGGGAGTTTTACTCGGTTATAAATTTGATCTTTATGTTTTAAGAAAATGTTATAGTTTAGTCTCTATGTTTTCAAAAACTAAAACTTAATTTATATAATTTGGAAAAACTAAAGTTATTTTTAAAAAAATTAAATTGTTTACTTTTTCTTTACAGATTTCTGTATACATCTATAAGGGATGTTTAGATTGCGACTTTTAACGAGTTATTATAGATGAACTATTACAAAGTACTCTTCAAAAAATTGTATCCAAATAAGCTATTGTAATCACTCAAAATAACTCCTCATTTTTAAACCATTAAATAACTACTCATTTTTAACTTTTTCATGTAATCCATCATTAGGTACCTAAAATATTTGATGATCGTGACTTATCGTTTACTTGAGAGAATTATTGGACTTTGCCAATAATCTTTTGTGTCTACTTATAGCTTTATATCAATTAATAATTTTATTGTTTTTTTATAAGATAAAGTTTTTATATATATAAAAATTTTGATTAAAAGTTGGTAAGTTTTTTTCTATAAAATTTCGAGAATTTTATTGGATAAATTTAGGGGTGCAACAAAAAAATCAGACGAACTAAACCAATCCAATTCAATTCAATAGATTGGATCGGTTTTTTAACACAAAGTTAGACATATCGATTTGTAGTTTGAAAAAATCGAAAATATTGGATCAGTTCCGATTTTCGTTTAAAAAAACCAATAAAAATCGAACCAAATTGAAATATATATTGTCAATAAGTCACATAAAATCATCTTCATTCCATTATTTAGAAGATTTCTTAAAGTTTTGAAGATCAATCTCTTATAATAAATGTTTTTTTATCCTTCAAATGTTAATGTATTTTTTAAGTAACTTTCTCAAACTTTATTTTTTTTTTAAATATTAGTTGTTATTATCCATTTAAAACTAATTTTACGAAAGAAAGTCGGATAAAGGACCGAATTTATTAATGTTCATATCCTTCTCATTCATTGATAAGGTGAACAAATGAACCACCAAAGCAAATCATTTTCATATTGGGATACATGATTTTTAAAGAATTAACAGAAAGAATTGGACATGGATCGGATTCAATACCGAACTCAACCAATGATTCTATATTTTATTGGACATAAATTATTACATGGAAAATGTGTTGCATTGGAAGTGATTGTAGTGTATGGTACAGTGTGATTTTCGCTGAAACGGCTATGAAATGAAAATCAGAAAAGAAATCATATGGAAAAACCGCCTTCACGAGTTTTATTTCCATTAACAAAAACTGTGCGCGCAATTTATTACCTGCAATTTTTTCCTCTTATATGCCTCCCTCTTTTTCCCATCACACTCATTTCTTCTCCATTTTCAACTTTCTCCTCTTTCAAACCTAAGGGTTTCTTTTTCTCTCTGGTATGAACTTTTCCCCCATTTTATTTTCTTCATTTTTGTAGATTCTCTGTTTTTTTTGTGATTTGGAGTTGTGGGGTTTTGTTCTTTTTGCAGAAGAAGAAGATCATGAAGGTTGTTGGTGCTTGTTTGCTTGCTGTTTTGGGTGGAAATCAAAACCCCTCTGTTCATGGTATTAAGACCATTCTTGGCTCTGGTTTGTTCTTCATTTCCTCTTTGTTTTTCTCTCTGTTTTTTGTTTTTTTGTTTTGAATGATGTATTTTCCATGATGGGTTTTCTTTTCTTTTCTAAATTTTTGAATGGTTCTTCTTGTTCTTGTTGTGCGTTTTTGTTTATTACTGAAATTGATAGAAACTGGTTTAAAAGCCTTTGAAATTGGGTATGAATATCTAATGGGGAGGGCATTAGAATATCCAAACCCTTCTGTTCATGATATCGACACCATTCTCGCCTCTGGTTTGTTCATTTTCTATTTCTTTAACTCTCAATCTCTTGTGTTTTGTTTTGATGGCTGTACTACTGTCCATAATGGGTTTTCTTTTCATGTCATTTTAATCTTTCTTCTTGTTCTTGTTCTGTGTAATGCGTTTTTATTTATCAGTAAACTTTATGAAAACTGGTTTAAGTGCCTCTGAAATTTTATGGATCTCTAAACCAAGAAATGAAGTTTCTATTTCTTGGGTCTTAACTATATTAAGGATCTAGTTCAAAGCTTCAAAAACACACACACACACACACTCAAATATGTCAGTTGGGTTATGTATTAGAAGAATATTATGAACTTCTTCATAACTTAACTTTGTAGGATTCAGTTGTTTTGTGAGATTAACGAGAGATTAAAAACCATAGTTGTTGCTTGAAAACTTTGCTTAATCTTTTTGTTTTTTTATTAGACATCTTGTTCTTTGACCAAATAATAAATATACCCATATGATGTTTGCTGGTCAACTCTAAACTATGATGTTAGGGCCAAAGTTATCATAGCTTGGGGTTGCAATAGAAGTTAGGTGTGTTTGGATAGAGCAGCAGTGATGATTATATATGAGAAGTTTTGAGTAGTGATTATAAAGAGTTTTGAGGGGTTGTGTCAAATTTTTTTGTTTGAATTGAATAATTTTAAGTGATTGAAGTGAAGTGATATATTGTATGTTGAAAGTTTATAAAGAGTTTATGGAGGGTTTAATAGAAGTTTTAATGGGAGATTTTGGACTTGTTTCATCCAAACTAATCCCTCTAAAATCCTTTATCCACAAACACCCCAAAATTCATATACTTTTTGAGGTACTTAAAAAGTTTATTAAATAGAATGTCTGTAATTTTATTCATGCATTTTTTTTTACATGTATATAAAAGAACATATGGATAATTTAAATTTGAACACGGAATTACTAACATGGGTATGAGGTATACATTGTTGTTTTTTTTCTTAAAAGAATATAATTTCATAAATGACGATTTTTGCAAAAATGATTTGTTTACAAGAGATTTATTCAGAGTTTTTTTTCATAATTATTTCAACATATTGCAACTCTAAAAGTGAATTGGAATTAATTAAAAAAGTATAAAATAGTAATAGTAGACAGTCTAAAGATGCTTTCTTTTAAAAAATTTGTTCAAGAGGCAATTGTTGGATGATTTGTTTATATTTTTGTATAGGTATTACATTTTACATTATCTATTTCCACAAATTTAGAAGTTGTATAACATTTTCATACCGCCCCAAGGCTTCCACCTCGCTTCTATAATAGGAAAAGGCTCTAGGCAGCCTTAACCTTTTTCAAGTTAACCCTAACTCAAAATAATTGTTAAGGGCAAATCATATGAGAAAACTTGCCTCATTTTTTTTGTCCATACATGAGAAAGTTCAATTGTTACAACCCTCTCACAATCACTAACCATATGTTACTATAGCTAAATAGAAGCCAGCCCTTTTGATTTATTATGATATCACTTGATTTAGTTTGTGTTTGAAATTAATGTTCACCAGCCTCATATGCTTTTTGAAGTATAAGTGAATTAAGCTCAATTGTTTACATATATGTACACAGTTGGAATTGAAGCTGAAGATGAAAGGATTGAACTTCTCCTTTCTCAAGTTGAGGGCAAGGATTTAGCCGAGCTTATTGCCTGCGGTAGGGAGAAGATGGCATCGATGCCTATCGGTGGCGCCGTTGCAGGCGGCGTGGGCTCGCTCGCTCCCACCATTGCAGCTGCTGCTCCAGTTGCAGCTGATTCTAAGAAAGAGGTCCAGGAAGATGTTGAAAAATCTGATGAAGTAAGTACTTTTCCTTCAAAAACTTAGGATTAGTTTAGTTAGAATATATCTCATTATCACTTTTTGACTTTCTTTTTCTTATTTTTTATGTGTGACAGGACATTGGCCTCTCTCTGTTTGATGAGATGTGAGGAATTGGCTTCCTTCATCTTTTTCTCTTGGGATTAGGCTTCTAAAGACTTTGCTTAAGATATGCAACTTTATTATCTGTTTTTACTTTTTAGACATGGATATGTTGAAATCACTGGACTTTGTTTCTTGGATTGATGATCTCTTTTGCTTAGGGGAGTTGGAACAAACTTTATATTAACTATATCTGATCTCTAGTTGATATATTTGGTTATTTCTAAATATATTTTGGTTCACTTTCTCCCTTTGACTTGATATTTGAGAACAAGAGTTTGAAATCAACATTATAATTCTGTTGTTTTGATCTTTTTAGCCTAATTCTAGCTAATACTAATCCCAAGTTTTGAACCCTAATCTCTTTCTAATGGATGTCCTTTTTTAGAAAAGAATAATTTTTTTAATGTTTTGAGAATTTCATCTCAAATGAGTGATTTGCTCTATTGGTTAAAGGTGTTTGAGACCGTTTTTACTCTAATTTTGCCACAAGGTTCTGAACATTTTGAGTAACGAAAATTATAGCTTTATTCCCAGTCTCGAAGAACACTATAAATTTTTTTATTACATTTTAATACTTGATTTTTTTTAATAATTAACGAGATCTTTATACTAAAAAAATAAGATTTTAAAAAAGTTGTATTTCTGTTTTCTTGTTCGTCATTAGAGGTCGTTCACTTTGGGGTAATTTAACATTTCTATGAAATGGATATCTAGATTATTATGTTTATTTTGCACTAATAGAAAAATATTCTGGCATCTTGAGATGTCTAACATCGTACAATGTCTATTTAAGAGTAATTTGGATGTTCTCGTGCAACATGGGTTTTTAAGTTGTTTATGTAGAGTGTATCCTTGAATGACACTTTTACCCTCACAATTTTTACTTTTTTATATAAAATTTTATATTTTATCAAATTTTTCTTTATATTTTGTATAGTTTGTACCTTAAAAAATAATAATATATTCTTTTTTAGTATATAATTATAATTATCCTCACTTCCTATGTTTAGCCAATTTTTACTTGCTCAACTAATAAATGAATTTTAATTTTTTGTTAAGTAAATTTATTTTAAAATATAATTTTTAAATTAATAAAAAAAAATACGTTATATAGAAATTAAGTTATAAGGTCATTTAAGATAAAATATATATAGTTTTCTAGATACCCGTAAAAATATTACTACAAAACAAACATGATGATTTAAGACTGGCGAACATCTGAAATTCAGACATCTGAGATTTCAGGCATCAGAAGATTCCAATTATCCTGATTATCCCAAAGTAAACGGCCCCTTAGGGTTTTACTTTTGCATTTTTAATTTTTGAAACTTCCATATTTTTTTGGCTAGTTTTTGAGTTGTTTTCGATTCATATGGTACATGTATTATTTTACAACAAAAAATGTTATAATTGAAAATTCCGTTGTTAAAATTACAATTATGTCTTTCTTTTTTCTCCCTTAAATTTCATAAAAGTGTTAAAATTGAAAACTTATCCAATTTTTTAAGAGGAATGGATTATCTTAGAAATGTTAATTGTTACCAACATTATATTTGAAATTCTTAGTATTAGTTGGAGGATGGAGGATTACAAATATCGATTGCAGTCAGCAAACCCGTGACCGTAGAGTGAAAATGAATTAACACCAAATCAATAACCAATCGCATCACCGACCCATTCGATAATTACCATGTTTGAAAGGCAATTTGTTTTCTCTTAAAATTTTTATAACTTTTAAAAAAAAATAAACTTATGGTATGAAATAACATTGATGATAAAACAAATTTAGCGATCATGTATAGTTTATTAATGAAAAATGACTAAAGGAGTTAAGACGTCGTGGTTTAATTCGGTGAACACTTATCTAAATTAATTTATAACGAATTTTCCTAACATTTGAATATCATAGAATTAGGAAATATGTTCCATAAATATTTTTATTGAAATGTGTATGAGCTAAACAAGATAGGATATTAAAGGAAACATATATAAAATAGAGGTACGATATGATTTATTTATTATTATTTTTTTTTAGTACAGAAAATCAAACTTTAACCCAAAATCATTTGAATGGATGTCAAATCTCTAGGCAGAAGTAAGAGCATAGCTTATAATAAATAAGTGGGGGAAAATACCATTTTAGTTCTCAAACTTCAAGATTTATTTCATTTTGATCCATCAATTTTTATAAGTTCAATTTTAGTATTTAAAATTTGAGATTTATTCTATTTTAGTTAATGAAATTTTAAAATTTTAATTTTAATCCCTAAACTTTGAGAGTTATTTCATTTCGATTCTGAACTAAAAAAAAAAAAAAAAAAACTTAAAATTGGGTTTTAGAAAGAAAAAAATTTGTTTGTTTTTCTTTTAAAAAATTACCATCTTCTTCTATCAATTTTAAAAATATGTTTACCTTTTATCTTTGATTGTATTAAAATTATAGCATTATTGAACTAATTTTAATTGATATTAAGTAATTTTAATTGATAGCATTCGGGACCAATTTTAAATTTTAGATTAAAATTAAACTTTTGAAAATTTAGATACTAAAAATTGAACAAATCTCAAAATTTAAAATTAAAATTTAAGAACTAAAATAGAATAAATATGAAAGTTTGAGTTATCAAAAATGTCATTTTACCAGAAATAAGTTATAAGCTAAAAATTTTGAATAAAATTGGTTCCTAAAATAAGAAAAAAAAAACTTATAATTAAAGTGATGTTTGATAATTATTTAGTTTTTTTGTTTTTAATTTTTAAAAATTAAGTCTATTCTTACTCAAATTTATTATAATGTGTTTCACATTTTTTACAATATATTCATCTTTCTTTAAGAAAATATGTGAATACTAACAAATTTTCGAAAAAAAATAAAAAAATTTGGAAGCTACTTTTTTTGTTTCCAAATTTTGATTTGGTTTCTATAAATATAGGTAAGATGTAGATATCCAAGTAAGAAAATACATAATTGTTGTAAGCTTAAATTTCAAAAACCAAAAACAAAAACCTAATATCTCGTTTGATAACCATTTGGTTTTTTTATTTTGGTTTTGAAATTTAAACTTATTTTTATTCAAATTTCCTGCCATGTGCTTCTATCTTTACTATAATTTATCCATCTTTTTTTTAAAAAGTATTTGAATGTTCATCAAATTTCAAAAACAGAAACAAACTTTTAAAAACTACTTTTTTTATTTCTAAATTTTGGTTTGATTTGATTTCTTAGATGTCCAAATAAAGAAAATAAAAAAAAACTTGCAGTCAAATAATTAATATATACTTAAATTTCAAAAACAAAAAAATTAAATAATTTTCGATTGAGGCCACACTATGTGGCTAAAAAAATTATATTGGATGGTTATTACCCGGAAATGGATGGGGATTGCAATGACAAAAAATCGTTATGAATTGGAAGTTGTTACAATATGGTACAGACTGTGATATTCGCTCAGAATTGAAAATCCGAAAAGAAATAATACGGAAACCTCTTCACGAGCTTTATTTCCATTAACCAAAACTGTGCACATAATTTATGAGCTGCAATATTTTCCTTTTTTTACAATCACACTCATTTCTTCTGCATTTTTCAACTTTCTCCTCTTCCAAAAGCTAAGGGTTTCTTTTTCTCTCTGGTAATAATCCTTTCCCCCCATTTTATTTTCTTCATTTCTTGTAGCTTCTCTGTTTTTTTGGTGATTTGGAGTTGCAGAAGAAGAAGATCATGAAGGTTGTTGGTGCTTATTTGCTTGCTGTTTTGGGTGGAAATCAAAACCCTTCAATTCATCATATTAAGGCCATTCTTGGCTCTGGTTTGTTCTTCATTTCCTCTTTGTTTTTCTCTCTGTTTTTTGTGTTTTTGCTCTGAATGATGTTTTTTCCATGATGGGTTTTCTTTTCTTTTCCTAATTTTTTAATGCTTCTTCTTGTTCTTGTTCTGTTTTTTTTTTTTTTTTTTGTTTATCATTAAACTTGATAGAAACTGGTTTAAAAGCCTTTCAAACTGTGTATGGATATCTAATAGGGAGGGTATTAGAATATTCAACCTCTTTTCTTTATTGGGTACATATATTTTGACTAGTTGAGCTTTTAGTATTAGAATACTGTGAACTTTTCCACTTGAGTTGTTGTTTTGTGAGATTAATGGGGATTGAAATATGTACAGATGGTTGTTTGAAAAGGTTTGTTAATATTTTATGAACTCATTGGTAGTGTTAGAGCTTTAAATCTTAAATAGTGGATAGTTTAAAATCGTGATAGAACATATCGTCTAACTCTAAAACATTTAAATGTCAAGGAAATTTGTTGTAAATTATTTCCTAGTTACATGGTTGTAATGGATTGAACTCATAATTTTGTATATCTAAAAAAAATTTTGGCCACTAGGCCAACCGATGATGGTTAATGGTATTGAAATGTGTAAGAAGTGTATACATTTCTGAATTAACTTCTATTTCACATGTGCTTGTAAGTTTTTCCCTCAGCAAAATCATTTAAAATCACTCTCTTCTCATCTTGTGTCTATATTTGTGCTCGGACTTTATAGCAAGACTAAATCAACCGAAATACAAGCATTTTTTTGTTGATGGGACAGAGGCATATTTAGAACTGATTTTAGTCATTCTGAAATCTTTGATTAGAATTATTTAACCATAGCTCTTGCTAATTGTTGATGAAACAACCTTAACATGTGAGAAACTTGCCTCTAACAATATGTTACAATAGCCAAATAGAAGCCAGCCCTTTGGATTTATTATAATATCACTTGGTTTAGTTTATGTTTGAAATTAATGACCATTAAGCCCATATGCTTTTTGAAGTGTTAGTGAATTAAGCTCAATTGTTAAACATGTGCACAGTTGGAATTGAAGCTGAAGATGAAAGGATTGAGCTGCTCCTTTCTCAAGTTAAGGGCAAGGATTTAGCCGAGCTTATTGCCTGCGGCAGGGAGAAGATGGCATCGATGCCCATCGGTGGCACCGTTGCAGTAGCCGTGGGCTCGCTTGCCCCTACCATTACTTATGATCCTCCTGCAGTTGAGGCTAAAAAAGAGGACAAGGAAGACGTTGAAGACTCTGATGATGTAAGTACTTTTCCTTAATGAACTTAGGATTAGTTTAGTTAGAATATAACTCAATTATCACTCTTTGACATTTTTTTTCTTCTTATTTATGTGTGACAGGACATCATTGGCATCTCTCTGTTTGATATTTGAGGAATTGGCTTACTTGATCTTTTCATTTGGGATTAGGCTCTAATGGCTTTGCTTAAGATATTTGCAACTTTATTCTCTGTTTTTAGACATGGATATGTTGAAATCACTAGTCTTTGTTTCATGGATTGATGATCTTTTGCTTAAGGGAGATGGAACAAACTTTATTCTATTGACTTTATCTGATCTCTAGTTGATATATTTGGCTATTTCTCATATTTTTTGGTTCAGTTTTCTCCCTTTGACTTGATATTTGAGAACAAGAGTTTGAAATCAATATTATATATACATTATATTGATCTTTCTAGCCTAATTCTAGCTACTATTAACTTGCTTTGAACCCAAAGGCCTAATTATCTCTCTTTCTAATGGATATCCTTAAAAAAAATCTCTAATTTAAGGCCCCGTTTGATAACCATTTCGTTTTTCGTTTTTCGTTTTTTGTTTTTTATTTTTTAATTTTAGTTTTTTGTTTT
>JBBMKA010044637.1:0-20757 GCA_037833695.1 Sechiopsis laciniata | reverse complement strand
ATTCCCTAAAAATTTCATACGAATCAGAAGCACCGGCGTTGATATAAGCATTGAAATCATGAAGAAGAGTGTAGACATCAGCGTTGGCTTTGACAGAGAAGAGGGCTTTAGAGCGGTCGAAGTTGGAATAAGTAGCAGAGTAAAAGTAAAGGCGGATGAACTTAGGGCCAGGACTCACCGGAAATAAGTAGGTGAATTCAGAGCGCGACAATCGAGCGGTTGAGTAAACGGCGGCTGAAAAGGAGGGTGTCTCCGCCGGTAAAGCAACCGACGCGTTGTTGAGATGGAGATAGGAAGGGAAGAACTTAGAGTTGACGTCACCAACCCATGGTCGAGAATCCCCAGAGTTGGTAGTGGAACCGCAATCAAGGGCTATATTGTCGATGGGATTGTAGGCCGAATCAGCGGCGACAGGGAGGGTGAGAAATTGGAGGTAGAAGAAAGCGACTAGGAGGGTTACAGTTGTAAAATGGTGGCTGGGTTTATAGTCCGCCATTGGAGGAGATACACAGAATCTTCGCAAAAAAGTAAAATGGTGATGGGAAACTGTGTGTCATAAATTTGAGTTACGGATGTGGCCGAAGAAGATGAAGAGATTAGATAGAGCAAGTGGGGTGGGGGGAAGAAATGAGTCTACGGTTGAAAAGTCTTTGGGATATATTTTAATTGGCCAAAAATAATGTAGCTTTCTCTTCTTTGATTTTTGGCCAAATTGGACTTGCCATCTTTCCCACCAGTCATGTGATGTCACAGTTAGCATTCAATAGTGGTAAGATTTAAACTTCAAATTTACGTACTTGTTTGGATATGGGTGAGGGTTATAATAAATAAATAGCAGGTGTTTGAAGTACTAGTTATTATAAGAGAGGTTATAATAAACGACGTCCAAACGATGTTTGGACGGTAGATTATTGCAAGAAGAGCTATGAAATTTTTTGTACAATTGTTTTTAGTTACTTAAATTTAAATTAAAAAAGTTAACAAATAATTAATAAATTTTTTTAATAAATTTATAATTAATATTGAACAAAATAAAAAAAATGATTATTTATTATTATTTTTTTTCATAATCTATTTCACTAGTTATGTATTAGAAATTAATTCTTTAAGTTAATATTGATCAAAACAAATTTTAATTTTAAGTTTTGTTTTTTTTATTCTTCACAAAATCATTTCTTTTTTTTATATCCTTTTTTCAATATCTTAATGTTTAAGTAGTGAATCAATTTGAAATAAATAAAATATACTAATGAAAAAAATATGATGTACATAAAAAAGAAGAATTAAAAATTATATACTATTAATTAAGATCAATTCCTGAGTTATTATTTCAAACAATCATTAATTAATTTTGTTAAAAAACATCATACAAGGTTTATAGTCAATATTCATAAAAAAATATAAAGTTTAGAAGAACTGAAATATTTGAATGCAAATAAGTAGACAGTTTACCTATAGTTAATTTTAGTTAACAAAATACATAGTTCAAGTGGCATGATATCTCGAAGAAAAGAAATTTAGCGCCCTACATATAAAAATGTTACAAGTTCCATGGATATTCATTTATGATGCAAATGCTCGATTGGCTGATTAAGAAATATTTTTTACACCGACCCACCCACCCAAAATGAAGTTGTTCCCAAATATAACTTAGTAATTATTTTCTAAGTAAAACTCCAACATATGAATGTGTAGGAAAGTTGTATAGTTTGAATTTATATACTTTTTAATATTTTCATTTATAAAAGAATTTTTTGTTGTAACATGTGACATAAGCAAAATGAGTTTTACTCTTATTTTCTTGCAACTTCCTTTTCTTGCTTCAGACATATTTGTTCCTCAACCCGCTATAGGAGCAGAGAGCTCAAGCTAAAGAAACTTGGGTAGAAACACCTATTAGTCGTCATTCATGGTAGACCATATATTTGAGCCAACGACGTCGTATTTGTTTTATGTTAGGAAATATTTTTTTCAGAAATTATTTTTAAAATATGAAAGAAATTAAATCTTCCTACAATAATTGGGAAAGAAAAGTCCACAGCGCAGAGATGGAAACAATAATAAGTATGTAGGGTATGGAGATGGAGAAGGAGAAAAAGATGAGAAATCCTTGTCACAGGCAGTGGCTTTTAATGCATAGAAGAGAATGAATAGTTTAAAAGATTACTCAAGCAGAAGACTTAGAACACTAAATTCCAAACTTGTTTGGACTATTGAAGATTAAAAATCAACTTTAACGCGTTACAGCAGTATCAATTTCGACCACTGTAAAATTTTATTTTAATAGTATAAATACATTATTCTCGCACATGATTGAAGCTTTTTAACTGTACGAATCAAAATAATATTACAACAAAATGTTGAAATCAAGTTTTATATAGCAGTGATTTCAAAAAAAAAAAGTTTTATATAGTTTTTTTTTTTTTTTTGTGACGATTGAATCTATGACTTTTTCATTTCTCAATTTAGCCACTAAGTCACTCTAAAATAGTTTTATGCAGTAGTAGTTTCATTGATATGAGTCAAGTTTCATCTTTTAATTTTCCTTTATGTTATATTTTTCATCCTACTTTGATTTGATTTTGGGATAAATTATTTTAAGGTAGATTTTATATAAAATCAAATTTTATAGATAAATGATAAATTGTATAAGAGTATAGATTCGAAACTCAAAAACAAAAAAGTTCAATGAAAACAAAGTTGTGACAAATTCCTAATAGAGAATCTACATTTTTTTTAAGCTAATAGATAATCTACATTAATGTTTACCCTTTTGGTCACTTTTACAAGGTGTTTGTTTGTCAAATTTAAGTATAATTTAGAATGAGCATTTATTATTTACTCTTCAAAAAATTAAATTAAAATGAGATTTTGAAACTATCAAAAATAATTCTTAATTTTTAATTATTCAAAATAATTTTTTATTTATTACAATTCATTTTTAATCATTTATTTTTAATTATTCAGAATAACTTTTTATTTCTAACCACTAATTTTTAATCATTCATTTCTAACTATTCAAAATAACTCATTTTTAACAACTCATTTTCAATCATTCATTTTTAACTAATCAAAATAATTCTTCATTTAAAATTTACATCCAAACAAGTTATTGTCTCTAACTCCTTTACAAAAAAAAAAAAACGCATCCGAACAAGTTTTTTTTATTACAATTCTTCTAAAAAAATTTAAATTCAAACGAGCTAGAGAAATAAAACCTCAGTGGTGAAGTGAGGTTTTTGTTGGCAGTTCTTCTGAATTGTATTGTGCAGGATTTTAGGTCGTACTAGTTTCTTTCCTGGATAGAAGGCCATTCACTTTTCTTTTCTTTTCTTTTCTTTTTTTTCTGTCTCTCTCTCTTTGTGATTCGGTAAGATGAATGGTTTATGAAACGACAGTGATTTATTAAATTTCTATCCATCTTCCTCCCGAGTCCCCACCTCCTAAACTCGACATTTATGATTGATATACAGCAACTCCCCACTTTTCTTTCTATTTCTTTTGTAAAACTTGTTTCTTTCATAACTCAAAACTCCCCAACTCCCTCCCCTCTAATGGCGGATTTTAAACCACCCAGCCATGCTTCTGCAACTGCTACCCTCCTATTCGCTTTCATCTTTCTCCAGTTCCTCTCCCTCCCTGTTGCCGGAGACACGACGTCGCCGCCGCCGCCGTACACCCCCACCGACAACATAGTCGTTGCTTGTGGTTCCACTGGAAACATAACTGTATTCGGGGATGACCGCCGCTGGGTCGGCGATATCGACTCCAAATACTTCCCTTCCCATCTTCTTCTGAACCACATCTCGGTCCCCTCACCAGCGGACCCACAGTCCACTGCCTCCCCTTACGTAACAGCGCGGTTGTCCCGCTCCGAGTTCACCTACTCCTTTCCGGTGAGTCCCGGCCAGAAATTCATTCGCCTCTACTTCCACTCCCATAATTACCCAAACTTTGAGCGCTCCAAAGCTGTGTTCTCCCTGACAACTGGCGCCTTCACTCTGCTTCGTAATTTCAGTGCTTCTCTCAACGCTAACTCTTCTAATGAGAACAAAATTGTGCTGGAGTTCTGCGTGTATGTGGAGCCAAACAATCAGAAACTCAATCTTACCTTCACTCCTACAAATCAAGACTCGTATGCTTTCATCAACGGGATTGAGATCTTATCCATGCCCTCTGATCTGTACTATACACCACCCCAAACAAACGACCAAGGGGGTCGGGGATTGAAGTTACTTGGCCAAAATGATAAGTTCCTTCCAATCGAAAACTACTCCTCTCTTCAGATGCTATACCGAATAAATATCGGTGGAAAGTTCATTTCCTTCGCCGAGGACACTGGAATGTTTCGAACTTGGTCCAACCTCGATAATTTGGTGTCGGATCCACCCACAGCATTCGATGCTCGTCCTGCTAACCAAACTATCCAACTCCATTACAATCTCATTCTCCCATCCACAGCGCCAGAGAATGTGTATCGAACTGCCCGAACAATGGGACCCAACGCTACACAGAACAAGAGCTACAACCTTACTTGGGAGTACCTTGTAGATCCTGGGTTTGTTTATATGGTTAGGCTTCATTTCTGCGAGTTCCAAAGTGAAATCAATGACACAAATGACAGAGTGTTCTTGATTTATATTAGTGAGATGCTTGCAGAGCCATCTGCTGATGTGGTTCAATGGGCTGGCGGGAAAGGGATTCCATATTATAGAGATTACGGCGTGCTTGTGTCTCATAGGAATGACAACAACAAAGAGAAACTCTCTGTTAAGCTCCAGGCAAACCCAGACGATTCTCAAACCAGATTAACCAACGTGATCTTGAATGGAATCGAAATCTTCAAATTAAACGATACGAGTGGTAACTTAGGTGGAAAAAACCCTGACTCACCTACTCAATCTCTTCTTCCATCGACCCCTCAATCAAAGAATTTGTTAAATAGAAAAATGGTGGCAATTGTAATAACTGGGGTGGTTGGAGGTGTGGCTCTCATATCTGCTCTCTGTTTGTTTGTTTTTTGTCGACGCAAAATATTTTCAGACAAAAACTCAACCGACGGAGCGGCTTCCTGGTGGGCTCCTTATTCCATATCAACCAACAAATCAAGCAAAGCCCGCAACACAAATCTCCCATCTGATTTGTGCCGTTACTTCACATTGTCGGAGATTAAATCTGCCACAAAGAACTTCGACGATGTTTTCATCATCGGTGTCGGCGGATTCGGAAACGTCTACAAAGGCTACATCGACGACGGAACAACTCAAGTGGCGATTAAAAGATTGAAACCAGGTTCGAAACAAGGAGCACACGAGTTCAAAACAGAGATTGAGATGCTCTCTCAACTTCGCCATCTCCATCTCGTCTCTCTGATTGGGTATTGCAACGACGGCAACGAAATGATTCTAGTCTACGATTACATGACTCACGGAACCCTTCGTAGCCATCTCTACGGTGGCGACGAGCAACCTCTCAAATGGAAGCAACGCCTCCAGATCTGCATCGGATCTGCTAGAGGTCTACACTACCTTCACACCGGAACTAAACACACCATCATCCACCGCGACGTGAAAACAACCAACATTTTACTGGACGACAAATATGTTGCTAAGGTTTCTGATTTTGGACTGTCAAAAGTGGGGCCAACGAACATGTCGAAGGCGCATATTAGCACAGTGGTCAAAGGCAGCTTCGGTTACCTAGATCCAGAGTACTATCGGCGACAACAGCTAACAGAGAAATCCGATGTATATTCATTCGGAGTAGTTCTATGTGAAGTACTTTGTGCTCGTCCACCATTGAAGCGCGATGCGGACAAGAAGCAAGTGTATCTAGCAGAGTGGGTCCGGCGGTGCTACCGCGACAACGCAGTGGGTCAGATTGTAGACCCGAACATCAAGAGCGAGATCTCGCCGGAGTGCTTGAGAAAGTTCATAGAGATTGCAGTGAGTTGCATCGAAGACGACGGAATAAATCGGCCGACGATGAACGACGTGGTGTGGGGATTGGAGTTTGCATTGCAGTTACAGGAAGCGTCGACGAAGAAGAAGGTAGATGAAGATGACAAGAAGGACGACGGCGGTGGCGAAGGAAAGTGGTTGATGGGGGAGAAGTTGTTTAGTAGTTCCGTTGACCGGTTTGGCGGGTCGGATACCGGCATTAGCAGTGATTTGACGACCAGCAATAATGACGATTCTAGTTATACGTATAATAAAGGGATGTCGGGTACTGTTTTTTCAGAAATTAAGGACCCAGCTGGACGATGAACAAATACTGTTTTGGAGGTGATCTTCCTAGCTATTTATAGCCAGTGTCTTTAATTATAAATAATTTATCATGTAGTAAGATTCAAAATTTCAGACTTGCTGTAATATATTTTTCCTTTAATGCAATATGAAGGATAAACTATGTACAACAATATTCTCCTCTATTTCGTCTGTGTTTCCGTCGACATTTATTCCATTTTTGCTATATTTTCAAAATCTTTCAATTTTAGTTTAGCTATTGTGTTCTTATTTTAGACATGTTGTTGTTGCCCATAAGAACAATTCTTCTCTCTAAAATGTTTTCTTTTCTTTCGTCTTTTTTTTTTTTTTTTTAAACTTTCTTCTCTCCGTTCTTTTGTCCGTGGTTCAATGGAAGCACTTTTATGTTTTAGATTTTTTTTTTTTTTTTTTTTAAGTTTTCCTTTTAAAGAATCGGATGTGATACGAGTAGGGCATGATTCAAAATGGCAAAGAGTACGTTTTTCTACTTTTTTCAATTCAAATGAGCGAGTCAACTCGTTTTACCTCCGTTGTGAGTTAACTCATATGATACCACTCTTGTATCATACGAATTTGATAGGTGTGATAATAATTAGTACTTCAACCACAATTTATAATAATACATCATTTATGAAAACTAACAATTTATAGTAGGTTAAATAATCAAATATAATAAGATTTATGTTAAACATACTCTTGAACTTTTTAAAAATAATGTAAAAAAAAAAAAAAAAAATCTTTATCAATAATTTTTATAAAATTTTGTTTTAAATACCTTAGACATAAAATTGTAAGAGAAAATTTAAAAAATAGAGAAATTGTACGAACTGACCACTTTTAGAAAAGTAATTGCAAGCTTGTTCAAATCCAAACTTATTTGCAAAAATATTTTTCCTTTCTTTTTTATTTTAAATCACACATTTTTATTTACTTTTTTACCCTACTTTTAATTTAATTATTATTCATTCCATATTCAGATTATCTTTCACAAATTCCAAATTTGTCCCTTCTTCTCCACTTCTTTACCAAATCTTTTCCAAATTTTTATGCGAAACCTAATTCTACAATTTCTTCTTCGTTCGATTTTAGTTGTTTCCTACAATTTTTTTTGTTCATAATTAGACCAAATATGTTCTTTCTTCGTTCAATTTTTGGTTTTTAAATTGTGAGCATTCAAATACATAAACTTAACTTCTGCGATTTCTTTGGTTTTCTGTTGATTTCTCCATCGTTTTTTATTTTCGGTGATTTCTGGCCCATAAATTGATTTCTTTTTTTTTTTTTCGTAGGTTTCCGTCCAATTGTTCTATCATTAACCATCTACATTAGTAATACAATATAATTATTATAAAATGTAGAATTAATCCATAAAAAAATACTTTGCAGAAAACAAATACAGTATTAAAAGTTCAATACAGATTTTTGAAATCTCATAGAGTATTAAAAAATTCAATACAGATTTCAGAAAGCTAGTATTAAAAGTTCAATACAGACCTAAGAAACAAATATAGTATTAAAAGTTCAATATAGATTTCTAAAATCGCATACAGTATTAAACAATCAATACAGATTTCAGAAAGCTCATACAATATTTAAAGTTTAATATAGATTTCAGAAATCTCATACTATATTAAACAATCAATACTAATCAGTATTAAAAGTTCAATATAGATTTCAGAAATCTGATAGTGTTTAGGTTTTCGTTTGACTGCTCTACCTAGAGCAAAATGTCTATCCGATTTTAGAAATTTTAAGATTAATCATTGAAACCTAATAATACTGCCTATTGTAAACAAAAACCATAGAAATCGAAATTAAAAACTCTGATATAAGAAATTTTAAGATTAATCAGTGAAATCGAAACTCCATAATCAGCGCTGAAGAACAACTGAAGAAGAATAATGGTATATTTAGTACCCAAGATCAGAGAAACGAAAGATTAAATGTTAATAGTACGGAAAAATACCTTAATACAATTGATTTATGTGATTTCAAGTCGTCTAAGGATGAAAACGAAAGATACCTAGCAACTGAGGCAATTTGAAAACGAAGGAAATCGACAGAAACAATGGCGAAATCTAACGAATAACAGAGAAATTAAGAGGAATAAGCTTCTAAGACGGTTTGAAAACGATGGAAATCGACAGAAACAATGGCAATTAGAATGCAATCAGAATCATTTGAGAATTTGAGAGGAATAAGCTTCTAAGACAGTTTGAAAATGATGGAAATCGACAGAAACAATGGCTATTAGAATGCAATCAGAATCATGGTTTGAGAATTTGAGAGGAATAAGCTTCTGAGATGGTTTGAATGCAATCGAAATGATGCAGTCAAGACGTGGGAAGAGGAAGGTGATGATGGGCCCGTGGTTTTTTATCTGACTCAATTTCAATTCAGTGGGTTTTTTTTTACGCAATTTTTATATAAATGTATTATATTAATTAAAATCAGAGAGCACATTCGTCTTTTTGCAATATCACGAATTGTTTTTTTTTTTTTTTTTTATTCAGTAGATTACTTTTGTTAATTATTCTTAATGTAGACAAATTTTCAATTACTTTTCTATTATAGTCTACTTTTAAACTTTTCCCAATTTATGAGAATTTCAAATTAACGTGACTTCTTTTATATAAAAAGATTATTTGACATATTATTAATATTTAAAATGTCCTAATAAAAATTTGATTAAATATTAAGTTCTACAAATTTAAATTTCACAATCATAAAACTATTAATCGTAATAACTCTTCAAATACAAAATAATAATAATAATAATAATAAATAAAATAATTTGTTGTGATGAATTTAAAAGCTTAACATATATAGCAAGGTGAGAATCGATTTTTACCTTGAATTATTTAAATAATTTAACAATCCCAAATGTTTGAATGTAATGTCAATTTCTAGAGATGAGAATTAAACTCTCTTAACACATCAATTTTAAATAAGATTTGTTGTTTATCATTGCATCAAGATAGCGCTAGCTAGAATATTTAAGAGTTTATTTGTAACTATATAATATATTTAAACTTCCTATATTTTTTTTATCAATTTTTAATCACATTAAACTTGAAATTTAAACCATGTTAGATGGTATTACCTGCCAAAAAATATTAGCTAGTTTGACCTAACATTTGATGACTTTCTATGATAAAGACATAAATAAATGATAAAAGAATAATTAGAAGAGAAATATATTAAGAAATTAATTTTAACCACCACACTAACAATTCTATTAAATAAATCACTAATATTGACACAAAAATAATTCATAAGTTAAAAATATAAAGGTAAGAAAAAAAAAACAATTAAATGATTTGGGTGAAACACAACTTAAACGTTTTTTATTAAAAAAAAATTAGATACTTTTTAACATTTTTTAGGCCAAGGGTATTCTCTTTTTATGACGGATTTATCAGAACTTTGCTACCATATAACTTGGACATTACTGTTCTTCTAGACTGTGGCACCGAAATACATTGAAGGAGTGGAGATACAAATTGGGAGAGTCAAGACCAAGGGTTTTTTTTTTTCAGATTCAAGGGCATTTTTTAAACTTTTTTTTTTTTAATGTTCAATGGTTTTTTTTAAAAGCTTTTTCAATGTTTAGATGTATTTTTTACACCAAAGTTTAATGCTTTTCATCCATATTTAACGATAAGAACATTTTTAACACATTTATTAAAGTTCATCTTCTTAACCCGACAAAATGGTTGGGGAGAGAAGCTCATCTCTATCCATGAGCTCATTGGGTTTTGTAGATCGATGAAACAAAGTAGGTAGGGGTGCAAGCTCAACCCGAACAAACTGCCAAACCCGTCAAAACCGACCAAATCCACCAACGGTTCGGTTGCAGTTCGGGTTACACGGTCAGTTGCTGCTTGGTGGCAAGAAGAACCAAAAATAATTGGGTGGAGTTAGTTTTCCAGGTAAACACGTCGAAAAAGACCGAATCGACCGATTATTTCTTCATATACCTCTTTCACATACCAAAAAGAAAAAGATCTACATCTCATTTTGTTTTGAATCCATGAGAGACTAGAGAGACATGGTTTGAGAGAAATTAAAAGTGAGAAACTATTGAGCTTGGGGGTAGGCTTCAGCTTATTGGGGCTCTAAATATTAGAAAGTGAAAGTGTGGTTTCCTAGAAAGAGTCATATATAGCAATAATTCTTCTTGTGGCTTTGGTAGGACAAGAAAGAAGCACAATAGATCTTAATCATCTGTAGGTAGAAGATGTTCGAGTACGGAAAAGCACATTTTTTAAGAAGGATTTTTTAGAGGATCCCACGGGACCCCTTGGAGAAGAGGGTTTCCCGCCTCATCAAGAGGTTTAAGCAATTGTATTTTGGTATCTTGGGGTTTGGTTGTGGCCCAAGAGACATGTCTCTCTTTGTTGGAGAGAACCTAATGATACCCGCGTCTGTTGTTTGTGTTTTCAGTTTGTTCGTTTTAAGTTTTCTTTGGTTTTTATTTGGGTTATCGATTCAACTAGCGTCAGGTATGTTGCTATTGTTATCGACGCGTTACGAAAAGGAGTTGGTGGGTTATTCTTATAAGAGGTTTTACAAGTTTTTCTTGGGGGAAAGGTATTATCCCTTTTCGGGCATAATCTTCTTTCTGGCTACCTTGGTAGGTCATATTTATAAGTGGAACCTATGTTTGTCAGATTATCCCACAAGACTTTTCAAAATTTAACCTTAAAAGTGTTGAAGATGGCTTTTACATCTATTTTCTTGAAGTCGTGTTACTTCTTGCATGTTAAGATCGATATTTGATAACTCTCAAGAAGTGAGAGTTAAAGTAGCTTAAATTAGGAGATTTAATTAAGAGAATGTTGAATTCAAATAGTGAAGTATAGAATTTCGCTGAAATAAACATGTTAAGCGAAATAGTGAACAAAAGCCTGGAAGAGAAAAGTTGAAGCAAAATGCAGCTAAATATGTTTGATGTTTCCTGTCAAACGAATTTGATGCTTGTGTCTTGCCGCAGGTACCTTCAGCACAGCGAAAGAAACTGAAATTTACCATCTTGCCTCAACGAAGACCAAGCTCTCCAGACTAGACAAAGAAACCAACTGAAGTTCGCTGCTGCGACAACCACGTTCTGGCCGTACAAGAAAATATCTAACCCAAGGACGCGTGGTAAAGATCTCTGACCCTAAAACTCCTCTCAGCCGTCGTAGAGTCAACTCTGTATCATCCAAAAAAATGGGTAGCAGAACCAGCAAATTGCGGAGAGGACTTTCAACAAACTTTCAGCAGATTTTCAGCATAGTTTCAGCAGAATATCAGCAAAGTGTCAGCCGGATCTCAGCGGGATTTCAAGAAGCCTATATAAGGAGAGTTCTCCCTCCATTTGGAGGAAATTTTTTGGAGATTTTTCTCTCTAAGTTTTCAGAGTCTTCGACTGACTTTTCCCTATTCTGATAGAATTCATAAGTTAAAAATATAAAGGTAAGAAAAAAAAAATTAAATGATTTGGGTGAAGCACAACTTAAACGTTTTTTATTAAAAAAAATTAGATACTTTTTAACATTTTTTAGGCCAAGGGTATTCTCTTTTTATGACGGATTTATCGGAACTTTGCTACCATATAACTTGGACATTACTATTCTTCTAGACTGTGGCACCGAAATACATTGGAGGAGTGGAGATACAAGTAGCTTCGCCAGGCTTAACTTAGTCTGTAGTTTAAGTTTCTTAGCTTCAGCAAAACTTTGTACTCGGTGTTCTCCGGAACCTTCAAGCAATACAGTATTTAAGCATTTTAGTTTTTATTGTTTTTAGTCTAATTTACGTAAGTTTATTCCTGCCTAAGCATGTTCTCCATCTTTTATTTTTATGCGAATATGAATTCCGTTGTTATGAGTAGCTAAATCTGTTGTCGGAAGGTCGAGGGAAGTAAGGAACTCGCGTAAGCGAAGGGATTAGTGAACAGACTTGTCATGCATGCTGCACTTACTTAACTTACAACGTGTGAACAACTCTTTGTATGAACTCTGTGCTAAGTGGAGAGAATTAAAACAGAGCGAACCGACTTGTAGGGCTTAAAGAGCGAACACTTAGAGATAAGGGTCGCCTAGTGCTAACAGTTGCATAATTGCGTTGGGTTCAAGAGAACCAACGAAGAGCTCGAGAGAGCCAAGTACCGAAGTTCGAGAGAACTCAAGGGCTCGCCGTTAGTACTCACATTTCGCTAGCCGCTTGGCCTAAGCGGCGAAGTCCTGAAAACCCAACCCTTCGATATTTAGTCTTATTCGTTAGTGAAGTATTTCAATCCCTTATTTAAAACCTAACTTTGTTACCGTCAGTTCTCGCATGAAAACAATCGCAAAAACAAAAAGAAATCCCAGTGGAAAATGACCTGGTATTCTTATTAAAACTTGTTGTACGATTGTGTATACTTGCACATCCGCCTAAATTGCTGCACACACACACGTCGCTGGATTAAGTAGTTATCCGCTACGCGAAATAACTTGCCTCCACGTCACCATTCCACATCATTCTTATTTCATTAATATTTTTGTGGTGGGTAATTTAGCGAACAATATTCCAAGGATATTCCTCTTTGTTAGAATATATTTTTTCTTTTGTTTCTCTTTTATTGGTTGGTTATCGCTCAAGTCGTGGGTTGAGTCTAAGTTGTTTGTAGATAGCGTTTTTCCTTCATATCTATTTGCTTGATTAATGAAAACCATCATGGAGTGGCTCAAGTGGTCAAAGAGGGCTTTGGAGTTTTAAGGTGAAGAGTTTAATCTATGGTTGCCATCTACATAAGAATTAATTTCCTACGAGTTTCTTTGACATTCAAATGTTGTAGGGTCAGACAGCCAAGCAAGAAACAAATTGCTTGATTAATGAAAGTTTACTTGATATAAAAAAAATAAAAAAATAAAAAAAAAGTGAGAGAAAAAAAAAAGAGTTTAAGAGGGGAGAGGTACTTGAGGGTTTATTTTTATTACTGTGTTGTAAATAGAAATTACTTTGTACTTTCTTTCAAAGAATTGCATTTGGTTAAAAAAGGAAAATATATTTTATTTTTCCTTTTATGTTTGATAATTTACACAACTCAAGAGGATTTTGTATCAAAAAAAAAAGAAAAAAAATTCAAGAGTCTTAAAGTTCCCATAAACCATTCACATCATCTAACCTATCATGTCACTTACTTCACCCAAACCCATACAGTATACTTATTTGTGCAACCATTCTATTCTGACTTCGCCCCAATTGACTGAAAAGCACGAAATTTAATCGGTTAAAATCGACTCCGAACCTATCAAACTGCCATTAAATGTGGTTTGGTTGGCTCGATTCTATAAAATGACTGTTCGGTGTCAGTTTTATTTTTAAATTTTCCTTCACCGGATAATCAGTTCGGTGTTGGTTTTGTACAGTAATCGAGCCGAGCCGGGCCGAACTGTTTACACCCCTAAAAGTAGGCAATGTGGAAGATTGCATTGAGCAAGACTTCTAGCTAGTGTTAAACTGAAAAGGAAATAGGGGCAATTATGCAACGATTATAAGTTTAGAAGAAGGAGGTTCAATGCGATGTAAGCTAGGTCTATCCGTTCCTCTTAGATGCACTCGAGGTCTATCCATTCCTCTTAGATGCACTCTTCTATTTCTTACTTCTTTGGGCAGACGAGCTCCCTAGTAGCATCAAAGTAAATAGTAGCCCTTCAACCCACTTCAAACTTGTCGATTCCTCTGGGGGACTCCTCTATTCTATTTAGAGAAAGGCATTCTAGCTTCAAAAGTTCCAAAATCGGAATCAGAAAGGCAAGCTCTAGTAAAAGTCTCAGGAGCTGTAGCTTGTGGTGCAAAAACGAAAGGTGTTCAGGAGCATTTATGAAACTTTTCAAAGTTGTCAGTTCGGTTGTATATTTGATCATTTAGCCTTTATAATAAATAAATTGGTGGCCAAACACATTAGTGTTCTATAATAGCATATTCAACCTTTTGTTGTGAAACCAAATACTCCCAAATGAATTCTCTAATTTCGATTTTAAAATTTAGGGGAAAATGTACAAACCACCTCTAAACTATGATGTTTGTAATAATTACACTATTGAACTTGTAATTTGATCAATTACATCCTCAAGTTTGATAAGTGTTTAATTAACCGCCTCTATCTAATTTAAGTAAGATGTAAAATAGTAAAATTATCATTTAGAAAAAAAAAAAGTTTGTCCCTACCTCTTTATCCTTTGTCTTCTTTCTCAACCTCATTTTCTTAATCTCATGTACTCAAATTAATTTTGATGAATGTTTACCCAACCCAATCTAAGAGAGATATAATCTCATAAAAAAGAATAACACTGAAATTACAAGAAACAGAGAACAATGAAAACAGGCTTTTCCATAAGCAAAAAAAAATTCATATGTGCTTTAATTTACAGTGAAAATGCGTTTTTTCCATGACAAGGGGTAAAGAATTTGACAATTAAAATCCATTTTTTGTGCCATAACCCAAATCATCTCAACATTCTCCAGAAAACTAGGGGAGTGAGAGGTGAAAGTACCTGAACGAACTGCTTTGTTCTTTAAACACATGCCCTGGGAAATAGCTTCAGACAAAAACAAGGTTTCTTCAATCCGTTTTCATTTTTCTTTGTTTCTTGTGAATCTTGAGTTGTTTTTCTTAATGAGATTAAGTCTCTATTGAGAAAGAGACAAGACAACTTTTTATATAAATGACAATTTTATCTTTACATATTTTGCTTAAATTAGATATATGAGTTAATTGCAACATTTATAAATTTCCTATAAATTTATAGGTGTAATGATTAAATTAAAAGTTCAAGGGTGCTATCGTGCAATTTTCTCTAAAATTTATCCTTTCTAATCATGATTTGGCACAAAATGTTGGCCTGAGCTGGCCGCAGATGTGATTCGTTGGGCTGGCGGAAAAGGGATTCTAATTTACAGAGAATATGTTGTGCGTGTGCTTTCTAGGGATGACAACAAGAAAGAGAAGCTCTCTGTTAAGCTCCAAGCAAACCCAAGACAATACTCAAACAAGATTCACCAATGTGATCTTGAATGGAATCGAAATCTTCAAATTAAACGATTCGAATGGTAACTTGGCTGGAAAAAACCCAGACTCACCCACCCAATCTCTTCTTTCATTGATCCCTCAAACAAAGAATTCGGCAAATAGAAAAATGGTGGCAATGGTAATCTCTGCCGTGGTTGGAGGTGTTGCTCTATTATCAGCTCTCTGTTTGTTTGTTTTTTTCGACGCAGAATATCTTCAGACAAAAACTCAACCGACGGAGCAGCTTCCTGGTGGGCTCCTTATTCCATATCAACCAACAAATCAAGCAAAGCCCGCAGCACAAATCTCCCATATGATTTGTGTCGTTCCTTCACCTTGTCAAAGATTAAATCCACCACAAAGAACTTCGAGTATGTTTTCATCATCGGTGTCGGCGGATTCGGAAACGTCTACAAAGGCTACATCGACGATGGAACAAATCAAGTGGCGATTAAACGATTGAAACCAGGTTCCAAACAAGGAACGCACGAGAGATGCTCTCTCAACTTCGTCATCTCCATCTCGTTTCCCTAATTGGGTACTACAACGATGGCAACGAAATGATTTTAGTCTACGACTACATGTCTCACGGAACCCTTCGTAGCCATCTCTACAGTGGCTACGAGCAACCTCTCAAATGGAAGTAACGCCTCCAAATCTGCATTGGATCTGCTAGAGGTCTACACTATCTTCACACAGGAACCAAACACACCATCATCCACTGTGACGTGAAAACAACCAACATTTTACTTGATGACAAATATGTTGCTAAGGTTTCCGATTTCAGGCTCTCAAAAGTTGAGCCGACAAACATGTCGAAGGCACATATTAGCACTGTGGTCAAAGACAGTTTCGGTTACCTAGACCCAGAGTACTACTGACGACAACAACTAACAGAAAAATCCGATGTATATTCATTCGGAGCAGTTCTGTGTGAAGTACTTTGCGCTTGTCCACCATTGATGCGCGATGCAGACAAGAAGCAAGTGTATCTAGCAAAGTGGGTCTGGCGATGCTACCGTGACAACGCCGTGGCGATCCTATCTATTTATAGCCAGTGTCTTTAATTATAAATGATTTATCATGTAGTAAGATGCAAGATTTGAGACTTCCTGTAATATTTTTTTCCTGATGCAGTATGAAGGATAAATTATGTAGAGTTGAACAATATTCTCCGCTTCGTTGGTCTTTTAGTCGAGATTTATTCCATTTTCCCTATATTTTCAAAATGTTTGAATTTTAATTTAGGCATGGTGTCCTTATTTTAGACATTTTGTTGCCAATAAGAACAATTCTTCTCTCTGATTTCTTTTTTTTTTTTTTTTTTTTTTTTTTTTTTTTTTTTTTTTTAACTTTATTCTTCTCCGTTCTTTTGTCCAGGCTTCGTTGGAGGCGCTTTTTTAAGTCTTAGATATTTTTCAGTGTTCGTTTTAAAGAATCGGACGCGATACAAGTAGCGTATAGTTCAAAATAGCCAATAGTACGTTTTTCCGACTATTTCCCATTCAAATGAACGAGTCAACTCATTTGTGAGTTTTTGTTTTTGTTTTTTTTTGAAATGACCTCCATTGTGAGTTAACTTGTCTAATACAACTCGTGTATCATAATACTTTGATAACTATGATAATAAGTAGGAGATGTTTGGATGACAAATTGTAAAAGATTTGGTAAAAGAATTATAATAAGAGTTCATTTGATGAATTTGTTTTAGAAGACTTAAAATAAGAGCTCGTTTAGATGTTTGTAGTGGAATTGTCGAAAAGTTTTATTATTTATGAATGATTTGACATTTATGAGTTGTTTTAATAAAAATAAATTTTTTTATTTGTTTATTATTTCAAATCTCAAATATTATATTTATGTTCATAACTATAATATTTTTCGTTATAATACTTTAGTGAGGTTGTGAATTTTACTTTATATTTTAAAGAATCACTTAAAAATTTTGTAAATTAATCGATTCGATGATAATTAATGAATTAATTATGAATTATTCATATTATGTCAGATGAATATAAAAATAAAAGTTTAGAATAAAAAAAATGAATATGAAATTATTGTTAATTTCAAATTGTAAAATATAATTTGAAAATATGATATTATGTAAATAAGAAAAAAAAATTCAATTAATTAGTTCAAACTTAATGATAGTAAGCAGATGTATAAATATTAATAAAATTGATAATAAAATATAGTTTTGAAATATGAAATTGGTTATAAAATTATTGTTAATTTTAATAAAAAAAAAATGTTTTTACAATATTATACCATAAAGACAATTTTCAATTAAGTAATTAAAAAAAATATCAAAAGCTCAAAAATTAATAAAAAATAAAAAGGATTATAAAAATACTATTAATTTAAAATTACAAAACATATTTAATTATAAAAGTGTTGAAAAAATGAATTTAAAAAAAAAAAAGAAAAAAAAAAGAGGTGTTATTTTAAACCCTCATTTTGGTGGAAGGATTATTTTAATTGTAACAAACAAACATCCCCTAGTACTTCAAACACATTTTATAATAAATTATTATTTAGGATAATCCACTATTATATTTATAATAGGCTAAATTATCAAACTAGGTTTTTGTTAAACATACATTTGAACTTTCAAAAATTTTAAAAAATACCTTTTAAAGTTAAATATTTTTGTCGTTAATTTGAGTGGAAACAGCTAAAGTTCACTTTTAAAACAATGTCCAAAAATAAAATCTTCATCAATAATTTATATGAATATGTATATATAAAATTATAATAGAAAATTTTTAAAATTTATGAGAACTTAAAATTAATGGGACTACCTATATATGTATATATAAAAAATAATAATAATATTTAACATATTATTAACATTTGAAATGTAGTTACAACAATTTGATTAAATACGTTTTACAAATTTAAATTTCACAATCATAACTAACCACGAGGTGATACTTTAATTGTTTGAATTTAATGTCAAACTTTAAGAATGAAAATTAAACTCTCATAACATATATCAATTTTAAATAAGATTTGTTGTTTATAATTCCATCGATATAGTACTAAATTAAAAGTTTATTGATAACCATATGATATATTTAAATTTGGTATATTTTTTAACAATTTTTAATATAACATTAAACTTGAAAATTTAGAACATGCTATATGGTATAACAAGCACAAAAAAAAAAAAAAAAAAAAAAAAAAAAAAAAAGTTTGAACTAACATTTGATAACTTTTTATGATAAAAACCTAAAATAAATGATAAAATAATACTTAGAAGAGAAATATATTTAAAAAATTAATTCTAATCTTGAGACTAACAATTCAATTAATTAAATCATTGATATTGAAATAAAAATAATTCATAAGCTAAGAATATAAAGTTAAAAAAATATATAATTATATATGTCTACAAACACAACTTTAACCTTTTACATATAAAAAAAACCAACAATAAAAATATTTTTTAACATTTTTTAGGCCAAAACCAAAAGGGTTAGTAGTTCGTGGTTTCATTGTTTGATATAATCTAATTGAACACCATGTTCACAAATTCAATTTTAAGAATCGATATTTAGCTTTCATTTATTTGAGAGAGGTATTAACTTATATGTAATATTTATGGCCCCTTCCCCTAATTTTTATTAAAAAATATTGGTATTTTTTACATAAAATTTTAATAGTTTCATCTAAATTTAACTATAAGAGCATTTTTTTTAAAATATTTATTAAAGTTCATGTTCTTAACTCAACGAAATGATTAGGGAGAAGCTCATATTTATCCATGAGCTTAGTGGGTTCGGTAGATCGATGAAACAAAGTAGGCAATGTGGAAGACTGCATTGAGAAAGACGTCTAGCTAGTGCTAAACTGGAAAAGATTATTTTATTTATTTTTTTTGAAAATAACTGGAAAAGAAATAGGGGCGATTATGTAATGAATATAAATTCAAAAGGAGATTCAATGTAATAAGTAAATAGTAGCCCCCTCAACCCACTCAAACTTTTCGATTCCTTGGGGGAAAGTCCTCTATTCTATTTCAAGAAAGGCATTCCAGCTTTAAAAGTTCCAAGATCAGAGTCGAAAAGGCCAGCTCTACTAACCATCTTAGTAGCTCTAACTCAAGGTGCATAAACAAAAGGTTTTCACGAATATTTTTAAAACTTTTCAAAGTTGTCAGTGTATGGATATATTTTATAATTTAGCCTTTATAATAAACAAACCAGTGCCCAGACACATCCTCAACCTTTTGGTGTGAAACAAAATACTCTCGATGAACTTTCCAATTTTGATTTTAAAATTTAGAGAAAAATGTACAAACACTCCTACACTATGATATTTGTAATAATTATACCCTTAAACTTTAAATTTGATCATTAACATACTCAAATTTGATAAGTATTGTAATTAACTACTCATGTCTAATTTAAGTAAGATATGATAAGATAAAATTATATATATATATATATATATTTTTTTATTTACTTTTTATCTTTATCATATTTTTCGATCTCCATTTTTTAATCTCATCTACTAAAATTGATCAAGAAATACTTCTCTACACATGAACAAGTAGAGTGACTCTATTTGTTGCTTATGTGGCATCACTCAGGATGTGTTTGTGGTAAAGGGAATAGTAATGATTAAGAGGTGAATGGTAATGAGGGAGAGAATAGGAAAGAAAATGATTAATTATGGAGGAAATGATTATTTTTGTTTGGGGTGAAGATAATGATTATGGAGAAAATAGTTATTTGTGTTTGAGATAAAAGTAATGATTATGGGAAAAATAAAATAATGAATATGATGTGAGTAAAAAATAGTGATGTAATGTATGAAAAGCTGTTGAAAAGAGAATAAAAAGTAGTTAGGGGAGCATAAAAAAATGATTTTTGAAAAACGTGATTATGAGAGAAATGATTTCCGATGACCCAAACACGGGGAATCATCCATATTTCCATTTTCTCCCTTATTCTTGGTGGCCCAAACACACCCTTAGAGTCACAAATGTTTTTTCACTTTAAAGAAAAAATCAACAAAAAAGGAAAATTAAAAAAAATTTGTGGCTTTAATGCCACATAAGCAATAAATAGAGTCATTCTACTTGTTCACGTGCAAAGAACTATTTCTCAAATTGATTTTGATAAATGTTAACCCTCCATAAGAAAAATAACACTGGATTCACAAGAAACAAATTACAATGAAAGCACCGAATAACAATAAAAGCACGCTTTTCCATAAGGAAAAAAACTCATATGTGCTTTGATTTACTGTGAAAGCACACCAAGCACATTTAGGGTGTGTTTGTTTTTTTTTCGTAGAAAATAGTAGAGTGGTGTTGTATAATTGCCTAAATAAGCAATCACACAAATCAGGATCGAAATAGAAAGAAACAAAGATAGAACTAGGAAAACTTGCGATACAGATTACACCACGCAAATTGGATTCCTAGGGCAAACCAAATTC
>JBBMKA010044626.1:0-20759 GCA_037833695.1 Sechiopsis laciniata | reverse complement strand
AATATTCATATGAATAGATAATTTCATCAACAAATATATTTTTATTTGAAAATTAAAGGGATAAAGTATAGAAAAAAGTATTAAAAAAAAGTAAACGGGGCGGGGAATACATTCACCGTCTCTAGCCTCGATTAGCCCACGGGGAATTTTCCCCCTTTTTCCCCGCGGGGAAAATAGACATCTCTACTACACCTTGACTTAGGGGGTGTTTGCAGCAAGAAGAATGATAATGATTAAGGGGAGAATAAGAATGAGGAAGTGAATGATTATTTGTGTTTGGAGTGAAGGTAATTATTATAAGGAAAATAATTATTTGTATTTGAAATAAATGTAATGATTAAGAGAAAAATAAAATAATGAATATGATGAGAGTGAAAAATAGTGATGTGATACATGAAAAATTGTTGGAGAAAGAATAAAAAGTAGTTATGGAGATAATGAAAAAAGTAATTTTTAAAAAACGTGATTATGAAAGAATGATTCTTGGTGGTTCAAACATGATAAATCATCTTCATTTTTATTCTCTCCCTTATTTTTGGTGGCCCAAACACTCCCTTAACAACATTGGTAATGATATTTTAAGAAAAGACGATATTGGTAATGAATATTCAAATACACAAAAATTATTACAATAATCCAGCCATTTTAGTGTTCTTGATAAAATCTTTAATCATCAAATTCTCATAAAAATGACAACAAAAAAAAGTAAAAGATTAATCGACGTAAATGTATGATCGAGAAGTCACGAGTTTGTATTTTTACTTCGAAAAGTGTTTAATTGTATTATTTTCAACGTATGGAAAAATGTCGACTCTTAAAAAGTACTTTTGAAAAATAAAGGGAGTTCATTATACAAACATATCTTATTTTAGTATATTAAATTGGTAGGATTGGAGTTAGGGAAGGAGATAGAGTTGTCCCTCTCTTTATTTATCTTGGACATAAAATTATAACAATGTTTATGAGGATAAAATGAGTGTTTTCAATTAAAAGAAGAGAAGTTTTAATTTCTTTTATATATATATATATATATATTAAATAATCTCACAAATAATTTTATATAGTTTTACATCATATATAGATGGGGATTCAAATCCATAACTAATTGATACTTGGACTACTGCTACTTTGTCGCATATAAGTTGATACAAAAGAAATCAACTTGCATTGATTTGAGTTATGGACTTGAATTTTTTTAATTAGCGAGTTATTTTATACTTTATATTTAATCCAAAATAGTTAGTAGTGTGTTTGTACGACCGAATGAGTTGGATTGTAGTACAATTAACTTTATGGTTACGTTTTCAACCCTAAAAATTATACCATTTTATGTAGAGTTTTTGTTCCAACTCTCCCAATTTCAAAAAAAGAAAAAAAAAATGTATATATATAGAGAGAAAAAATGGTTTGTATACCTTTCTATCATTACAACTATTAAGGAATGAATTTTGATTTATTCAAATATAAATGAAGTAAATAGGAATGAATCTTGATTTTTTAAAAATATAAATGAGGAACAATCATGAAGTGATTGAATTGGTAAAAAACGGTCTTCAGGTACATAAGACGATGAGTTTAATTTATGATAACTACCTACCTAAAAATTAATTTTTTTAACAATGACATTAGTCGAGATGCACAAGAACTAACTCGAACGGTCATCAATATCAAAAAGAGAAGGAAATAGAAAAATAAAACATAGCATGGTTTGAATAAATGTGGTTTACATAATAGGGCCATGATGGTAAATCCGGTAAACAAAAGCGACGTTACAGGGCGAGGCAGAAAGGCGTGGTTATCCCAGTAGGCCCCACTTTTGGTGACGTAAGCCTTTTTCTCGACGCGGTTTCCATGGCCATTTCGCCACCGCCCACCCAACCACCCGCTCTCGCTTTCCCTGACTGACACACAATTCTCCGAAACCCCAACCGGAAAAAACCTCGCCGACCGCACTTCTTGCTCATATTTATCTTCTTCGCACCAGTTCCTTGTTTTTCACATCGACCCAGAAGAGTTTCTAGGGCTAAATTGGCGACTACGATCGGGTTTCAGGGCCAGAAACGCGGAGAACAATTAGGATCGGATGGTTTATTGTGTTTCTTGATTTTTGATTTCTTATGTGGGTTTGTGTATATTTGTGTATTTGTAATCTTCGAATGCATCGTCCTGTGTCTGTATGTCTTCTTGCCTTCTATGTCGTCGCAGAAACGAAACCCTGATGATGGAGATGCTCCGGCGGGTGGTGACAATCCCGATGATAAGCGTAGGAAGTTTAGTTTGTTTAGGTACTGAACTCTTCTTCCTCTCTATTTTACTTTTTTTTATTGAGGCTTCCTTCTTGATTTATGGATTTGGAGTGAATTTTGTTTGCAATATTAATTTATGTTTTGAATCTGATTCTATTTACTGGGATGTTGAGTTCGAGGTAGGAACGTGGTGCGATTTGGTTTAATTGAATTTTGGAAGAACTGTTTCATGTTCAAGTCTTTTTTGGCTGAAATCTATGGACTTTTCTTGAGAGGAAAATAACGCATTTATGTGGGGGCATTTTAATGAGTGGAGCCTTAAGGGATGAGCAATTGGGTTTGTTTGAGATTCTCCTGAAGAACATAGTTTGCTTGAAGAAGCTATAGTCGTGTTCCCGTGCTATGTCTGATGAATATTAAAAAAGGGGAACGAATGGGAAGAGCTATTCACATCCTTTGACATGCTCATATAGACCAATCTAGACTGGCAAACATGATCCTGGCATTTTTTTAGCACCTCAACAATCTTTGGGGTTTGGGGGTTTGAACCTATGATCTTTAGATCAAGGATATATGTCAATTACCCCTGGGTTCAACTCACTTCGGCATGAGCTCGACATTTGATTTTAGGAGGATCACTTGATTTTGGTTAGTCAGGGTTCTCTAAATGTCATTTTCTCTGGCCTCTTAAACCTCGCCTCAGTCCAGAATTTTTCTTCTGTGAGTCTCCATGCCCGCTTGTGCACCTCGATTGATATCACGAGACAACTGCCTAACCATACTACCTTTAGTTTTAAAGGTAGCATGTAGAAAATTTAGTCCTAGATAGATGACCACCATAACTTGAATTCATTCTGTTTCACTCAACCTTCAATTTTGGAGACTCCCTCTTTGAATGGGAAACCATGAATTTGGGAGGCCGATCATAGGGCTATATCAAGCAATCAAAGAAAAAAAATTGCATGTTCCTTAAAATCCAAAAGACAAGGCTTCGACGGATCAGATCTGAGGAGATGCAACCAATGAGGATAGATCTTAGGGGGGAGGGGGGAGAAGAGAGTGGTGTTGTTCCATCCTGTCGAGGCAATCATCCTGACCTTCGAGCAACAATTAGATTCTTGTTGTGGCATTTTGAACTGCTATAAGAAAGCCTCTCAAAGTCTTGATTGTCCATTTTTTGCGTATATGTTGAATACAATGCTTTTTAATTTTTAATTTTAAATTTAATTAAATTTCTTTATTATTACTATAATTTGAAGAAGAAACAATTTCAGTGATGGATGAAATTACAAGAGAATGGAGTCCCTAAAAGGGCATTTACAAAAAGCCTCTCCAGTTGGACAAGAGGATTGTGTAGCTATTGGAGTGAAAGTGGAGAGCGTTTACATAAAAAACAGTCATGTTAACAATAGATTCAATGAAAGTAAATAATAGAGTTTCTATAGCTCGAAAGATTCTTCAGTTACGTTCTTGCCAAAGACTCCAAAATAAAGCCTGAATGAAGTTTTCTCATAGCAGTTTCTTCTCCTCTTTGAATGCGTGTACACCTAGAGTAAAAGCTAGAAGAGAGGGCGGATCATTTGGTAGTGCCGTCTGCCACTTGAAAGCTGTGTGAATGATATCCCAAAAGTGTGATGCAAATTGGCAATTGTAGAAAATATGATTTCAAACACAAAGGACACACCAATGAGGGGAGAGATGAATATGAGGCAACCTCTGTAGTTTATCATGTTTTAATGGCCTTATGGGCTAATTAGTAATTCCCAAATGAAGAATTTAATCTTTTTGGTACAAGGATCCTTTCTTATTTCTTCTATTATTATTATTATTATTATTATTATTATTATTATTGTATGATTCTTTAATTTTGTTCTAATAGTTTATTATGATGTTTTTCTAATAATGTACAGTGTGGTTCAAGATGCATGCTTTTTGCAATCAATGCAACGGACGTTGGAACCACTCATTCGCAAAGTGGTAAGCGCGATCACTCAATAAAATATATTAATAGCATCGTTCTATCAAATAGAAAATTACTGTAGTGCTGTAGAAAGTTTATGAATGAGAATGAAAGTCTAAGCCTTTACCGAATTATTGAGGACCTTATCCTATTCTTTTGGGTAAAAAAAGGGTTGTTGTAGTTGTAAAATATAATGTCCATGCATCTTTTAACGATGCGCCAAAGCCTTGAGCATAACCGGAAAAACTTAAGTACTTTGGATATGGATATCATAGGTATATGAAAACTACCTCTCTTTCTAATGCTAGAATGCAGACCTATTTGGTTGCCATCATCTCCTAACAATAATATACTTCAAAGTCAGTAGGTTTCTTGTTAATACTTGCACTAGGGGTCAAACCCAATCTATAAGTTTATTGTGGAAACCTTCCTCCATTTGTATATGTTTTATTCTGTTCAATACTATATCTTAAACATTTCTCGTGTAACTTCTTTATTCTTTTATGCAACCATAAAGGGCAAATTTGTTCAAACACATTTTTTATTGGCATATGGTACAAATGGCTAACAGTTCTTATTCTTTTTGGTATTTTTACATTTTAATTCTATCATAAAGTATATAACAATCATGGGGTTAGCCTAGTGGTTAAAAGTGTCTTAAGAAACCAAAAAGTTGTAGGTTCAATCCTCGGTGGCTACCTACTTAGGAATTAATTTCCAACGGATTTCCTTGACATCCAAATGCAGGCGGTTGTATGCCCCATATTCTTATAGTGCGTGTAAACTGGCCCGGACACTCGAGGATACTAATAAAAAGCTTATGATAAAGTATATTTATGTTTTAACAGATGCATTAATGTTACTATTCCTTAAGTTGCAATTTTCAGAATTTTCTGTAAGCTTGCTTGTTGTGTGCTTGACAGGTAAAGGAGGAGGTTGAATCGGCACTAAGAAAGCACATCACTAATGTGCAAAGGTAATTTTTGTTAATGATTTATGTTTAATTGCCGAAGAAACCTTACCTTTTAAAATAGACAGAGAAGCGATAAAATTAGCTAATAAATCGTTAAAATCCTAAAGTAATCCATATATGGACAATATTTCAGTGGTGCTGATGAAATATCATGCATTTATGTTAAGGAATGATGAGAAGCATGGGAAAAAAATCTATTCTTCCGGGCCAAGATGCTTTCAATTGAAGTTTATAACTGACATGTCTCTCCCGGTATTCACTGGAGCTCGCATTGAAGGAAGAAATGGTTCCAACTTGACGGTGGCTTTGATTGACACCCTATGTGGGGAAGTTGTTGACACTGGGCCTCAATCCTCAGCGAAAGTGGAAGTTGTAGTGCTCGAGGGTGATTTTGAGGGTGGAGGTGATAATTACACTATAGAGGAGTTTAACAATAACATTGTAAGAGAGAGGGAAGGAAAGAAATCACTTCTTACTGGAGATACATTTGTAAACCTCAAAGATGGCATTGGTTCTGTAGGTGAAATTTCTTTCACTGATAATTCAAGCTGGACTAGAAGCCGTCGGTTCAGACTGGGCGCAAGAATTGTAGTCGATGATAGTGGAACTAGAGTACTAGAAGCAAAGACTTCATCATTTGTGGTCAGAGATCACCGTGGAGAATGTAAGTACTAGGCTTTTTTTTTACTGGTTCCCATAGTGAAAAACAGCACACTCTGCTCACCCTCGATTATCTCCCATCCTAGGCCTATATTTGTTTTTTATATTGTATTCTTTACCTCAACATATTAAATAAAATTTGATCTCTGCCATTTTGTACAGTGTACAAGAAGCACCACCCTCCATCTCTGCAAGATGAAGTATGGAGATTGCAGAAAATTAGCAAAGATGGAGCCTATCACAAGCGCCTGAGCCAAGAAAAAATCAAGACCGTGCATGATTTCCTAAGACATGTTTATTTACAACCTTCACGGCTTCGCAATGTATATACCTTTTTCCTTGTCTATCATCTATCTAATATTTGTGCAAAATTTGACTACTTCTACTCTTTGTTGTTGTTTTGTTTTAAAAAGCAGATTCTTGGTGGTATGTCTACCAAAATGTGGGAAGCTACAATTGAGCATGCACAGACATGTGTGCTCAATAACAAGATTTATATGTACAAACCTCGTGATTTGGAACAGAAAAGCGGAGTGGTCTTTAATGTTGTAGGACAAGTGATGGGGCTACATTCAGATTACCAGTACGTTCCCATAGATAAGCTATCTGAAACTGAGAAGGCACTCATCTTCTGTCACCTCTAAATTTACATATACATTATTCTTTTGAGTTGTCTTACATTTTTTCAGCTGATTTATATAGTGTGCATTCATCTGAACTCAGGCTGATGCTCACAACATGGTTATTTCTGCGTACGAACACTGGGAAGAAGTCGATTCTGTTGAGGATGTAACTTCTCTTGTAGGTGGCCCTTCTCACCCTGTCAGTTTCCTATACACCCCGAGCTCACCAATGGAGGATCATTCTTATGGTAATAAGTATTTGGCTTCTCCTAAATTTAGTGGCTTCGATTTTACACCATCCAATGCCTACACTTCTGACATAATTTCATCCATGGGTTCTATTGGGAGTGCGAGTGGATTGGTGGAGGGTCATGCCTTGCAGGGTTTCGATGATTCTATGGTTGTAAGGTACGACCAATTTCCAAGTTCCCCAAACTTTGGCAGCTCTTCTCTGATCTTCGATTCTGAGCCACTAAATTCATCTTTCTGCGATGTGGACCATCTGCAAGTTTTAGAGTCCGATTTGCAATGTAGCTCGATTTTAGAATCACAAGCTACTCTTATAAGTCGCTCCTCGTCATGCGATGCTCAAACTAGATGGACTAAGGTATATGGTGTGCTACAATGGTACTTTTTGTTTATTAGGAGATACAAACGCAGATTCGAGATATATAAAGGTGGTCGTGGAAAGGAAAAGCTGGACTATGGTTAAAATGTGAGCGGTTATGGAGTGAACCTTGTGTTGTGGTGTTCTTATTTGTTCTAGAATTGGGGCTGTGCAGTTTTTTCCCAAGTGTCTTGGTTGTGCATGTCTCTGAGCCAGAAGAGTTTTTCTCTCTGATAAAGTGTGTGTACATTATGTAGCAATTTTGGACACTATCAGAAAGCATCTGGTTCAGTTGATGGTTGATTTGAAAGCACAAGATACTTGTGTTTGGTGCTACTGGTTATACATTTCTGTACAAAAGAAACTCTCTTTCTGCCTGTTTTCATATTGGGAGTGGGAGGCTTTTTATTAATAGTGCATATAATTCACTTCTTAAGAAGTTGGTGTTTTGAGAAAATTCTCTTTTTCCTTCCTCTTCAGTTGGTTGATAGCTGTATTGAATACAATTCCTTCCTCATGTCTTAACAATAAATTTGGTTGAATGTCCTATGAAACAAATATTCAAATATGGTTGATAGTCACCAATGCACTTTATGTGGATATTTTTTATATTTTAGAAAAGGTGTTTAAGTTAGCTTATGCATACTTGAAAATAGAGTTATATAACACAGCCATTGAAACAACGCTCTTAATGGAACCTTGTAATTTTTTGGTAATTAATTCATGAATAGATGATGAGAATCCACATTTTGTGTAGGACGTGTGAAAATAGTAAGAGTCATTTGGGATTATTACAGAGAAACTATATGACTTTTTTTTTTATGATCTGCGAACTTGGAGCTTTGCTCTCTAAATCCGGGACAGAGAAACTATATGATATTAAAACCCCTTTGTCATGTTTCACCTGTCCATTGAAGACAATATTTTGCCCAGAGGCCATATACAACATCTGCCATTGTTCCAACCTGTGGTCAATAAACTAAACTGTTCATCAACAACTATGTGAAGGTATTGAGAAATCAGAGTTCGTGGGATAAGAATTGCTTCTAGAGGAGCAGATAAATGGTAGCTCAAATACACTCTGAGAAGACTTACTGGTTCATATTTTGTAACAGCATATTCCCATCCAAGACCAACTTGTTCATAAAGTCTTTTAAAGGCCTGCAGAGGAAGCATCGAAGTCATTCTCAAGCGGTCTTCCCGTGAGTATGCGTAAACTGACTCAGACACTCACGAATATCAAATCAAAATAAATAAAATGGTTATGAGATATGTAGTCTATAGGCTGTCAGAGCATCTAATATTTGAGCAAGATAAGTTCTAAAAGATCATTAGCTGAGAAATAATGAGTCTGTGGTTGATATGGAGCAAAATTCAAATAGCTGAATTTGAGAACTAGAAAAGAGAGAAAATAAAGAAATAGAAGGAGCATACTACAACATCTCTGACCACGGTACCATCTGCAAGGATTGCATGGATTCTTCTCATAACCTAAATGGCAATAGAATATGCAATACATCATAACTTGGAGGTTGTGAAAAAATTGTTGTGTGATATGCAAATTTTTCTTATCGAAAATTTCTAGGGAGTGTTTAGTATGAGTGGAATGAACCAGAGTAGAAAGATTTAGAAGAGATAAAACCTTGTTTGGTATGAGAGGTTAGAAGGGAAAAGTCGGTGAAAGTGACAAAAACATTGTTTCATATTGAGGGTGGGGTTAAGAGTGGTTTAGAGGGGAGGAAACAAAGAACCAAACATGATATGAGGGAAAAAGAGAGGTTGGTGATTGAGAGGTCATCTATTTATCCCTCACGCCAAACAAGAAAAACAAAAACAAACCTTACCCTTTCCACCCATACCAAACATCCTCTCACCAATGTTCAGGCTTCTCATTAGACAACTGATTGATTCTATTATATTTGGTTGACAAAAAACATATATGATATTAAATTTTAAGTTGGTGAGTATCATAAATGGAACTCTTGAGAGATGTTTGGGCGAAGGGGAATGAGAATGATTATGAGAGGATGCGAATTAGAGGGAGAATAGGAAAGAGAATGATTATTTGTGTTTGAGGCAAATGAAATGATTATGAAGAAAATAAAATAGTGAGTATAATGAGAGTGAAAAATAATGATGTGATATATAAAAAGTTGCAATGAGGATAAAAGTAGTTAGGAGGAGAACAAAAAAGTGATATTGGGAAAACACGATTATGGGAGGAATAATTCTCGATGGCCTTCTCTCCCTTTGTTCTTGGTGGCACAAACACACCCTTAATTTCCCGATGGTTGACACTCCACATTTCAATAACCACACATCTCATAAATTCAGAGTGAGGAAGGAAAAGAGAGTAATGATGTATCCATAGTTCATGGAGTTAGTATCATTCTATATCATGTAATGTTAGAATCGTTTATGATTCTTATTCTGGTTTATCTTTCTGAACTGCCAATGCCAACTTTCAATTTTAGATAATCTACTTTTTAACATTCAATAATCAGAAAACAGAAATAATCAAACATCATACGGTTCTGTAATCAAGCCCCTCATTTTCCTCTGAAGTGTAACCATCTGAACTTATGTCAACAAACTTGATTGTGCCATATCGCCTATTCCTCTCTCTTAGCACATTAACCTGACAGTACCAAAAATTCACAGAGAATTAGACATCAAACAACAATTTCAAGAGCCTAATTCTAGTTTACAAGCAAACAAGATGTATCTACACAACATTTTTTTTTTATAGGAAACGATACGATTTTCATTGATAGATGAAATAAAAAATTCCCATCGAAACAGGTTACAAAAAGCACTTTCATTCCAGGCTATAATCGCAAAATGGAAGCAAATGATGGACCCAAAAAAGAGCTAAATACAATATAGAGTCCATAAAATTAACCTCACTCATGCAGAGTGGACAATCTCCATCATATAACATTTTGATCTTCCAAGTTTGAGATGATCGTTCTCCATTCTCTTTATTCGAGGAAACGGGATCTACTGCAGCTTCACCAATGGTATAAATTTGATATTTCAATCTTGCATTGTTCAACAATCTTCAGGGAGATTCTGGTGTGCTGTTTTTCGAGGAAGCTAAATTCATATATGGAGTGTTTGGAGTAAGGGAACAAACTGGAGAGATGGGGAATAATTCTCCTTACCTACGTTTGGACCACCAAAATTTATTCATATCATAATCACTATTCATTCCCTTTATAACTATCGTTTTGTTCTTAATAATCATTATATGCACCCTACATACAAGTAAAGTTGTTTCATAACCATTTCTTCGATCTCAAATAGAGATAATTATTCTCCTCCGTAATATTTCATTCTATCCATAATCAACTCATTCCCCATGCCGCCATGCCCCAAATGTACCCTTAATTAGGGGTGTAGATGGTTTGGATTGGGTTGGGTTAGATGATTTTTTTTGGACCAATTTGAATTTTTGGGTTGTCAAATCCTTTGTATTAGAGCAACCCAATCCGACTATTTATCTTGTTACTTCATGCTCCCTACCACATAAACATTATTCTTAATTAAAAATGGGTTAAACTGAACCAAAAATTTAGTCAATCTGAAAGTCCATCCAATCTAAAGAAAATTATAACTCAACCCAACCCTTACTGTTTGGGTTGGATGGTCCGAGTTTCGTTCGGACCATACCCTTGACCACACTAATCTTTTGAAAGTGTCACATTAAACCCAGAAATTGAACTCTCGATTAGGTTTAAAATCATGGGTCAATGTACAAAAAAAAAGCGCACACATCAACATGCCAACTATTCAAACAAGAACCAGAGCATTAATGGGGGAAAAATTAAGTAAAATCGATGGAGAATCGAAGCAAATAGAGAACGAATCTTACAGAGTTGATTGGTTCGATGGAGCTCGAACTTGGGAAGTTGAGAAGTTGAGAGTCGAATTGGATAGTCGATCCTTACTCCAATCGCCATGGAAGTGGCAGCTGCTCCTTCTCCAATCGCCATATTCGAGTTTTCTCCATTATCGTTGTTTGCAATTGTGAACGTAATTGCTTGCTTGCTACTTGCATGCTTCCACGCGTGGCAAACCCTCATTCCACTCACAAGAGTTTCTCCCCAAAATTTTTTACTACCAAGTCTTTATTCTTTTTCCTCATTAGGTCACTCTTACCAACTCATGTTGTTTCAATTCATTATTATTATTATTATTATTTCCCTTTTTTAGATCAGTTTACAGCTATTTCGACTAATGTTAAAGAATGTTTTAAGGAAAATTGGTGAAAAATTTGACTACCATTTCATTATATTTGATTGTCATGATGATTCGTGTATTTTTTTTAGTATAAATTGAGTACACTAAAAAAAAAAAAAAAATTATGATTGAATTTGTGATTGTGGTGTTAATGAGATTACCACCAAACAATAAACTAACACGCTAACGACCATTTCGGTTCATGAAAAGATTGAGGTCATTCTCTTTTGATTAGCATATTTCTATAAATTATACTTGATTCATTATTGCAGTTACATATATATATATTTTTTGAAAAAAAATTAAGTGATGATTTGAACTCTCGAAATGAGTGAAGATTGAGTGACAAATAATTAAATCAATTACACTATGGTATAATGATCAAACTCCCACCAAATGAATTAATGACGCGCTGTTTATCTTAATTGGTGGTAATTTGTTTCAACTTCACGACCATGTTCGATTGTTAAAAAATCGATATTTAACTCTTATCTAGTAATATCCTCAACGTAGGGTTCATTCATTTTCGATTTTAGAATTTCTCTATGATCTCATGAAACCTAGCCACGCCATCAACTCATTCCCCTTGCCCCAAAACTAAGAAACCTGAAAACCAAAATCTCAAGCTTGATTTTTAAATTTGAAGATAATCAAAGAGATTTTTTGTGGCTTTTCGGATTACGATGATGGCTGACGAAGACTACATCTAAACCTAAAAAAAATGGTAAGAAACTTCTCAAAAAAACGGCGTGAAAGATTTGGAAAAGTAAAGTTTGTAGCCCATTAATATGGTGGCACCTGTTGGGCTGTAGAAAATAGTTAAGACACTACTTCAATATTTTATATAGATGGCAGGTTAAAAAAATGAGATTAAAAAACATGGAAGAATAGGTGGCGGGCACATCTGCCCGTCTTTAAAACTTAACAATGACGGGCACATATGCCCGCCGCTAAAAAAAATAAAAGGCGGTCGTGAAAATCCGCCGTCAAGTAGCTTAGGTGGTGGGCCACTCCCGCATTTATAAGGCAACGATGGCAGGCATTAACACCCGCCATTAACAAGTTTTGATGGCGGGCGTGGCCCGCCATCTTTTCTACACCCCCAAACACGTGCGCCCCCCCTAATTTCTAACTTTACCAATTTTTTTCACTTTACCAATTTTTCCCCTCTCTCTTTCTATAGAAACCATCCGAGACCTCCTTTCTCTTTTCTCTTCTCCTATTCTCGGCTCAAACGGTCTAGAGTTTCCCATTTCTTGTCACATTTTCGCCATTTTCGGCTACTTTGCAGCTCACAAGGTCGGGTTTCATTTCTCCATCAACATTTTAGCTCATGAATTTGGAGGTCAAGGTTTAAGCTCACAAATTTCGACATTTCTCCAACTTGGGCAATTTCTTCACAAATTTGGTAACTTTTAGCTCATTTATGTTGTAATCTTTCCATATATTCACAAATCTGTTTCTGATTCGTGCATTTGTTCTTTTGATAGTCATTTTCATATGACTAAATTTGTGCATTTGTTGTTTTGTTCCTAACTTTTTTTAAGTTATTTAGCTCATTTCTTCACAAATGCATGTTGTAATCTTTCCATATATGTTTCAAATTTATGCATTTGTGTTTCTTGCGATAAATGTTAGCCATTTTCATTAAGTTTTTGTTTGTTTTGTTTCAAAGTTACCTTAAGAAGCTCAAATTTGGGCATTTGTTAATTTGTTTCACAATTTTGGCTATTATGTATACTTTGATTAGATCGATAAGTTGATTTACATGTGCGAAGTTGGAAATAATTGTATTGTTTTATAATTAATTGAGTTAAATTCTTTGTTGATTTAAGTTGAGTTAGATATGTAACTCGACTCTACTTTGTTTTAAAAAAATTGTAGGTTAAGTTTCTCTAGTTTACTAGATTTCTAATATGGCTATGGATAAGTCGTGAATGTTTAAGGATCGAATGTCACCAGAATACGGTTTGGGAGTTGAAATATTTATAAACAATGCAATACGTCATTCGAAATGGTCAAATGTCGTTTGTTGTCCATGTTTGAAATGTCTGACGGTTATTCGGCCAACATAAGCAAATTAGTTTCGCTTACTGATTTGAAACTTTACACACTTAAATCACATGACCATCACGTTTTGATGCAACAATTGCTACCTGTAGCGATTCATCTAATTTGAAGGGATTGCCAGATGATGTAGCGATCACTTTATGCATATTAGAGAAGTATTTTCCACCAGCATTTTTCATTAATTTGGTATGTGTTCCAAATTTTTCATTTTTAATACTTATGAGTTATGTTTATATAGGAATCCATATTCATTAACTAAAACAAGTTGTAGCATGTTGGCAAAGTGATGTATTGGGCTTAATCTCAACTATTACACATCGCGGGTTCGATCTGTCTTGGTACCGAAAACAAAGAATTCATATTCATTAATTTGTATAAGACCTATTGGATTTTGGTAGTTCTAATTCTTGAGGAAAATATGGTGTACATTTTCAACTCATTAGGTAAAAATCCGGTCAATGAGAATTTATACCATACCGTAACTAGGTTATTTTGTTTGTCTTTTTTTTTTTTTTGTGATGTTGAATTGTCGTACTAAATATGTAACTATTTTTTTTTTACTAGTGCCCTCAACAAATTGATTCAATATTATGTGGATTGTACGCCCAAGTATTCATACGAAAGATGATATACAACACATCAACGCACTTATTGAGCCTTGTAAGTTTTATTTACACATTCATGTTAAATATAATCATATATATAGAACATATACTAATTTTGTGTTTTTAATTATATGTTTTAATACTTTGTAGTTCAACGCCGGCCCAAACACATTTACTCAAGCTGATATTGATGGGGTACGAGTAGCATGAACAGAGTTCATCGATAAACAGATGATACAAAATTAGTGTTTAGGTATGGAGAAATAGATTAGTTGTAGTTTAAATGTTAATTGATTAGCTACATGTGCATGTACATAGATTATGGTGGGAAATATTCTCATTTATTGCATACTCGATTTTCCATTTTGTTAATATACAAGTGTTTTGTTATATAATATGTGATTTTTTTTTAGAATCGCATTATTGCCTCATTATGCTGCTGAAATTTCTGTTGCCTATCCAATATTGTGTTAATACATGCATGTGTTTAGAAGTTAGAATTCCATGAGTTAGTGGGTGATTAAATATTTTGTTAAAATTAGAGTTTAACATTGTTTTCAGAAGTTAAAATTAGGGGATTAGATAATTATTATACAAAGTTTAGAATTGGTTAGGAAGTAGTTTAAATGATAATTTCAAAATCTAAAGTGATGATGTCTTTTATTGGCGGGCTCCATATTGCCCAAATTTTTTTTTATAAGTGAATATATGTCTTTCTTTTTTTTTTTTTTTTTAAGAAAGTGATAATTTCTTTAAATGGCAGGCACAAACGATGGCGGGCTCCAGATTGCCTTTTTTTTTTTTTTTTTTTAATAAAGTGTAATGTCTTTTAATAGTAGCACAACCTATGACTGACCATTTTAAAATAATTACTCGAGACCCCTTCTGGTGGGGATTTAAAAAAAGGATTATTGGTGGCGGGCATAAAATCCCGCCATTGAAGGGTATTGATGGTGGACAAAGGCGCACGTCATAGAAGAGTATTGATGGCACGCATTGCGCACACCATAGAAGGGTATTGGTGGCGGGCATGGGGCACGCCATAGAAAGTTATTGGTGGCATTCCACGTTGCCATTGTATATGCTCGCACGCGCCCCCATGACACTCTTTTGGTGGCGGGCCGCGTCTGCCACCTATTCATGCCCACTACCAAAAGTTTATGATGCCAACGATATAGATGGCAGGCGTATGCCCTCCATTGTTTTTTAATAATGGTAGGTTGTGCCCACCATCTTTACTTGAATTTCTACGAGTAAATTTTATATATATTAACCTCTCAATTGAGAATAATCCACTAATGTGTCCCCGAACCATAATTCGAAAGGTGGCCAACCCAAAAGAAAACTAGTAATAAAGAAAACAATCTTTGGTGAAGAACCTAATTGAAATCCAAGTCTTATCAACACATGAAATTTTTTAATTTCATGAATGGCCAAACGAACTTAGTCAACCTCAAAATGGTCGGCTTTGATATTGCTTTGGGAAGTAATCCTTTGAACATAAAAACTATTGAAGTTCGGGACCCCACCAAAGCTAAAAAGGGAAGGTTCGACTCCATAACGGATCTAAATTTACCTTGAACCAACCGGACTAACCACTGATTAAAAATACCTTTATCCACTAGCTCAGCAAAAGAGTGAACCAACAAAAAAAACTTTAGCACGATTCATAAAAATATACAAACCAAAAAATAAAAAAATCAAAAAAATCAAAAAAATAGTCTTTGTCTTTCTAATCGTTACGAATCAGGTACTTGAAATTTAGTTAATATGTGTCAATAATGAAATTATGAGTAGTAAATTTTCATGTATTTAATATACCAACGATTAAGTATGATAAATACTATATTTTAGATTTTATAAATTCATAAAACTAAATTATAATTTTTAAAATCATAAAAACTAAATTCTGTATTTAAATTATATATATTTTTAAACCATAGGAATTAAACTTTAATTTTTTAAACCATAAGAATTAAACCATTGACTAGACTTATATTTTATGCTTATTATTAATATTATTACTTAACCAATTTAGATAAAAATAGATTGTAAATATGATAGGGTGGAAAATACATACGTGAGAATAGCCCAGGTTTTTTTAGTTTACCACATTTGTCCCTAATCTCACCGTCACAGCTCTTGTCGCATCGCAACAATGGCGTTTTTGCTTATCAAAACCCATTTCCGATCTCAATCGCAGGTTCTTTCTCCTTCAATCGCTTCTTTATTTTATCTATTTTTTGTTAATCAAATCTTTGAGTTTTTTTTTTTGTTTTCGATCAACAGGTAAATCCTTCATCACTCTCGCGCCGCGGATTCCACGTCGAACCAGGCACCCGTGAAAAGGCTGTAAGCTTCTCTCCATCTTTCTTAATTTCTACCTTCAATTCTTCTTGTGCCGATTTATTTCATCGTCGTTTTTTTTGATAATTAGTTCCATTTAGTTAATTCATATCTCGTTGTTGCTTTGCATCTTCAGGTATCCTTGTATGGCTGTCCTTCTAGCAATGTTTAAACTCTGAATGCGGTTTCGAGACTTTTCCTTTAAATTTTAGTTTAAAATAGGAAAAATTATAAGTTTAGTCTTTATGGTTCGAAGAAAGTTAAAAATTTAATTCTCAAGTTTCAAAAACTAGAGTTTAGTCACAGTGATTTGAAGAAAATTAGAATTTAGTTCCTATGATTTTAAAAAAATTAAAATTTAGTCTACGGTTTTATAAAACCTAAATTATAGTCCTTGTCGTTTGTAATAGCTTAGGAATTAAGTACGTGGTAATGTGGAAGCTCACTATTCATGCATATATGATGTGATTTTTTTTTGTTACATTAGTCACTTAACTCACAATTTCATCATTGACATACGAATAACTAACTTTCAAGTATTTAATTAGTTAACAATTAGAAATAACGATGACTATTTTTTAGGTTTTATCAAATCAAAGAGACTAAATTCTAAGTTTCTTCAAATCATAGGGACTAAACTTTAACTTTCTTTGAACCAAAGGGACTAAACTTATAATTTACCCTTAAAAACATTATAAAAATTTTAAATTTGTATAAACATGCATGGTAAAACATAATACTTGGTAAAACTACATAAAACATCACTCCAACGATTGCCACTTAAACAAAATTTCTAAAATGATGCATTTAACACCACGACTATCACTATTAAGATTGAGTTATTTTTTGGAATAAGAAACAATTTCATTGATGAAAGAAACATAAGTGAACTCTCCATGCACCTATAGTGAATACAACAAAGAACTCCAAAAAGAGATGCGGAAGAAAATTAGTCAACAAATGATCAAAATTAAATTAATGGTTATAAAACCATCATGTGCCTTTCTAACAAAAGAATCTATAAGAGAATTGGTGATCTTAAATGGACGACTAAAGTAATGCCTCAAAATGAGATCATGAACGAAGTCCTCTTCTAATCCAAAGCTTATATTGTCAAATGAACTAATAGGATTGAATTATTTTATAAAATATTGAACAAAAAAATTTTAGGATTAAATTATTCTATAAAAAAAATTCATCAATTGTTTTTACGACTCCATCTCTCTCTTGTATTGTGTCCTAAATCCTTAGAATCAGTGTCTGATGGTCTGAATCTCCGCTGGAATCTTAACTTGGCGTCTTGGCTTCCTCCTTCGATCCAAAGCACAAGCAGTAAAAGTAATAATTCATATTGTTATAGTTATAACCCTTATATTTTAAAGAATGGAAAAGATTCATACTATTCTTATAGTTATTCTACTAGGCGTAGAACTTTAAGGCTCAGTGCGTTATCATGGGGGTGTAAGCCTCTTATGATCTAACAAAGGCATAAGCCTCAATAGTCTTTTAAAGCATATTTTTCTAGTTCCTTTTGCTTTATTGTATTTGAATCTTTCGTAATCGGTAAAAATCGGAAGCTTTTTGAAGCTGTTCATATCAAACTGTTTGAACTCTTGTATTTATATATATTTTTGGTATTCGTGAGTATCCAGACCAGCTTACCCACATCTCGACTATTTTCATGAAACATAAAATATTTGGATATCAAGAAAATCTTTAGAAAATAATTTACTAGCTAGGTGGCCACCAATGGATTGAACTCGTGTATTTAGGTTTATGGAATTAGAGGGGATGGAAGGTCCCCATGCTGTTTTCTTTGGTAATCTGTTTCCATGCTAATGGTATGAAACCCTGGTGAAGTGTGTTGAGTTCCTTGTATTGTTGAAAGTTACGGGTTTGCTTTGCATTCTGTAATATGGAGTATGAATGTATGATTTCCACAGCGTAAACACTATTTTCGAAAATATGTATTCCTTAGGACATTCTTCTACACGCAGATAAGTACGCATGTCTACCAAATTCCTTGCTTGCCTCTTGCATTTTTTTGATGCAGTCTAGTTGCTAAGGATGTGATATTGTGATTATGGTTTATTGCTGCATTGAGTTTTACTATGTTGGATGTCGGTATCTAACTTTGACTCTTTATGTTATCTAACTATGTTGGATGTCTGCCAGTTATTAGCTGATGAACCTTGTCTAAGGCGGTTCAGATCACACAAGAAAGGTGTCTCTCGAATCAAGAAAATTGGAGATGTTCTGACAATTGTGGTTGTCGCAGGTACTAGTCGTTTTTTCGTTAAATACAATACTTTTTTTTTCTTTAATCCAGTGGGATCCTTGCTCTGCTATTGGCTATTATAGCAACATTGATGCATATGGTGTGGTGTTGAATCTTTTGAATGACATGTTATGATATTGTCAAGCCTTTACAAGCTTCTTAGAAGTGAAAATTGGTTTCAGGCAGGCCTAGGGACGGGTGTGGTTACCCTTGTTTCAAAAAAAAAAAAAAAATTGGCTTCGGGCATTTTGAACGGAAACCATCACAAAGTGTGATATACTGTTGTTTTGATTGATTCTTAATGCCAAGTTAGATGAAAAGTAACTAAGGGGGTGTTTGAGGAGAATGATTATGGGAGGATGAAAATAAGGGAGAGAATACGGAGGAGAATGATTATTTGTGTTTGAGGTGAAGAGAATGATTATTAGGAGAATCGATACTCCTAAAAAATAGTGAGTATGGTGAGAGTGAAAAGTGGTTATGGGGAGAATAAACCATCGTGGAGTGGCCTAGTGATCTATTGTTAGGAGAGTCTTGGGAAACTAAGAGGTGAAGGGTTCAATTGATGGTGACCACCTATTTAGGAATTAATTTTCTACAAGTTTTCTTGACATCCAAATATTGTAGGGTCAGACGGTATGTCCCGTAACAATAGTCGAGGTACGCACAAGGTTGCCCGAATAGTCACGAATATCAAATATATATATTAGCTTCCAGCCTCCTAATGCTAGAGCCCTTTGTTAGGTTTGGGCCTTAGAAGTATTAATAATATATTAAGGGAATTTGTGCAATTAGTTAGAGAGTTAGTTAAATATTATGGTTTAAATAGAGTTCCTAAAGGGTGGCGCAGTGGTTGAAGACTTGGGATTTGAGGGTATGCTCCCCTCAAGGTTCTAGGTTCGAGACTCACCTGTGACATTACTCCTTCGATGTCTCCGATGCCTGGCCTAGGAACGGGCGTGGTTACCTTTGTTTCAAAAAAAAAAAAAATTGGTTATAAATAGAGAAGAATAGGTAGTGATGGATCATCTTGGAATTGAGTAATGGTTAGGGCTAGGGAGATTTCAAGAATTGGAGAGAGTCCAAGTACCTAATCACGTCGCTTCTTTCTATTATGGTTTGTTAATCAATAGATTCGAGTTATGCCACCCTCATCTCCTTAATTATGTTCAGCCAGGATGTCAATTTCACAATGCTTTTCAGTCATTCAAATTTCTCCAAAAAATCAAAATCAAATGAGCAGAAAATGAACATTTTAACTGCTTGGCGAAGCGTGTGAAATTTCCAGAAGTATGCTGTTGTTAAGTTGGTTTTGTTCATACAGGAACATTTGATCTCCCCACAAACTTTATTTCCACGTATAGTGGGTGGGGAAGTTAATTTGTCCGTTGGCCAAAGGTGTTAATTAGAAAGTAATTTTGAGTGCTTCACTTTATGTGAATTTACATGAGGCCATGCCATGAAACATCTTCGATTTCTTGTTTTTTCTGTTTCTATGCCCTTGGCTCTTCTGTGGCCATTGGAAGATTCTTTATTTGTGCAATGCTGTCATCATTGGTAAATATCTTTGGACTTTGTTATTAATTCAATTCGACATCCTCCTTTATTATGTCGGGCAGCCTCGTTGGTTGAAGTTTGGGACTTTCAAGGTATACTTCCTTGAATGTCTTATGTTTGAGCCCCACGAGTGAGTTTAATTGTGAAATCCCTTGTTGTCTACTGGGTCCATGCATTGAGAAAGGCGTGGGTGCCTCCGAGTGTGGAGCGAAGCTACGATTTTCTGGTTTCAGAATAAACAAACATCCTCATTTATTATAGTTCAATGGCCAAGGGAGACGAACACTTGACTAAGCAGATTTGGAAGACGAAACCCCCTAAAATAGTTTAGTAGTTTTGTGGACCCTAGCCTACAAGAATATCAACACTTGAAACAATATTTAAAAGGAAAGCCGCACCGTATGTTATCGCCCCAAGCATGTTGAAACTTGTCGTGTCTGTGAAGAGACTATTGATCAATTTCTTATCAGCTATTTTTGTGCGACTGATCGTTGATTTCTATGTTCAACTAAAATGGTGCTTCCATAAGATATCCAGTTCTTCCTAGAACAATTTTGGGCAGGTGGTTTAAAAGGAAAGGCAAAGATTCATG
>JBBMKA010044595.1:0-20760 GCA_037833695.1 Sechiopsis laciniata | reverse complement strand
TAAACGGCCACCCAAACGTCGGTTGAGTTAACTTAACCAAACCGCCCGTTTTCATACCGGAGTCCCAAACACACCCTTAATAATTTATAAAACTCCTAATTAATCATTATTTTTCTAATCATGATTATATAGATCAATTATAATGTCTATTAAGTCATATGTAAGAAGGAGATTTCTACATTAATATAAAGAAAAAAAAACTTTAAATGTAAAATTGTAAAGAAATATTAAAAATTGATTCAACCAAGTTAAAGGGATGATCACACATTGAAAGTAAAATACATGACTTCAATTAACCTATTAAACTAAATACTAAAAATTAAAATATTTTTTATATTTATCAAAAAAATAAATAAATTATTATAATCAAAATGGAAATAATAAAATTTATTACCTTCCGCACATTTTCAAAAAATAATAATAACTCCGACCCACCCCTGACTCATCTCCGAGGCATTGGTGACCCGCAGTTTTTGTTTATTAATTTTAAAAGGGCCCACAGTTATTATTTTAATATTTTATTTATTTTGAAACAGAGAATTTTTTTTATGCCCAGAAGATTTTTCCAGTTTGGGAATTCACAAGGGGAGCGGGAGCGGAGCATTAATGGTAGAAACAAACACCATTGATTGAAGAAACCTATCCTCTCGTCATAAGGAAAGAGAAATCGATTGAAAAGAAAAATGAACTCAAAATTTCTAAAAACCTAATCGATTCTTCTTCAATGAAACCAAACTATCCTGCTTCGTTTCGTTCACTAAACTCTAATCTACTTCCCTAGCATTTTCTTGGCAGCCAAACAAAGGCTTCTCATTGGAGATTGAGCGAAATCGATTAAAAAACAATGAAATCAAATTTCTAAAACCTAATCGATTCTTCCTCAATGAAACCAAACAACACTAAACTCGAATCTACTTTCCTAGCATTTTCTCAGCAGCCAAACAAGAACGTACTTCTTATGGATATTGAGCGAAATCGACGAAGAACAATGAACTCGATTTTCTAAAACCTATTCGATTCTTCCTCAATATGAAACCAAACCATCCTGCTTCGTTTTTGCTCACTAAACTCTAATCTACTGTCCTAGCGTTTTCTCAGCAGCCAAACAAGAACTTCTCATGGAAACACGAGATTTGAATAGATTATAAAAACTGAGAGGATTAGAAATGGAACCTGGATTTTAAGCTTCTTCTTCTCGGCCTCGGATCGTTTTTCGAGATCTGCAACGATCCGGAACCTCCGGCTTCGATTCTTAACGATTGTTACGGCAGATCTCCACTTCCTCAAGGCCTCTTCTGAAGAATGTTTTGGCTTAATTTCGAAGTCCTTGTCCAAATACCGCTCTATTGACATAGCTGCTCGGTGATGATGAAATCGAAACAGAGAAGATGAAAATCAAAGGTTCTCTGAGTTTTTGCCGGCCTTGTTCAGAGCAGATCAGAAACGAAGTTGCAAAAAGGAATGACAAAATTAGAGAGAGTGAAGTAGAAGATTTGTGGAGATGATGATCCAACCCGACGCTGAGTATTTATTTGTAAAGTTAGCCCCCAAACTATTGCTTTTTGTACAAAAGGACCCCTCTTATATTGTATTTTTGTTTGACCGTTTGACTTTAACTCGTAATTTCAAAATACGAATTTACCCTTTTATTTTAAAGTTGAATCTGGGTTAAGAATTCAAAACTTTTAACTGAAAATGATTCTTTCAACTTTTACTTTGTTTTTCAAAAAAAAAAACAAACTTTTGTTCTTTTTTTAAGTTAATTTCAAAACTGGAAATGATCGACAACTTTTGTAAAAGAAAGTAGTGGCGGCCTACATTGTTTATTGGTTTTGAAAGTAAGATTTGATCCAATTATCTAACCAAATTTTTTTGGGGGGCATTACAACCTTTAAACTCGTCTTTTATGCATTTTATTCATTAGGAAAGTGTTTAGATGTAAAATTGTTGAATGATTATAAATGAATAGTTATTTTGAGTTTTAGTAATAGCTCGTTTTGATGTAATTATTTGTAGACGTGTTACAATTAATAGCTCGTTTGGATTATAGTTTTTATAGAAGTGTTACCGACAATAATTGTTTTGGATGTGGTTAGAAATGAGGTATTATTTTAAGGGATGATAAATGACTGATTAAATCTAAATAATTAAAATATATGGTTAGAAATGCTCGATTTTGGTTTAAAAGAAAACAGAGTATTGAAAAGTTGGTTTTTCCTCAATTTTTTCCTAAGTTGTATTATTGTTTTCAACAGATCTACTTTTGCTTTAGAACTGGTTATTATGATGAGGCCAGAAACATTGTGTTGTCATCTCGTGCTTCAAATCAGTTTACTCCTCTCGTATAATATTTTTACTTATTGTTTTATGATAAATAAAACAATAAGTAATTTCTTTTTATTGTTTTTAAACGAAACTGGTGCATGTTCAACCTTGAGTCACTATTTTTTTTGTTGATAGCTTAAAAAGTGGGTTAATACTTGAGGCATGGTGCTAGTGGAGGTAGCTATTGTTGCATTGCATCAAAAGAATGTGAGAAATTGTTAAGAATGGGTGATAGGATGGGCCGAGCTTCATATATGACAAGAAAAAGTTGTTGTTATATGCTATTATTTCAGGTTCTCGCGGGCAAATTGATCATTTGTTGAGAGATCTTCCAACACTATTTAATATAATAGAGGATTTTCTATGGTTTTAGGTGTAGCTGGTGTCTTTGGCGGCTCCCTATTTATCGCTATGCATGGTTCCTCGGTAACTTCTAGTTTGATCAGAAAAGTCCGAAGCAAAGCAAGCGAAGCGCAGTGTATCCATATGTTATGCTTTTAAGTATCCAGTTGTTGCTTGCGGTTTTGTATTTGTCAAAGAAAATAGGAGAATAAGGATTAAATGTTGATGCTGCCCACATATATTGGTTTTTCTGTGGAAGCTTAGTCGTGGAGCAGTTAATACAGTTGATCATTATGTTAGGATCTCACAATTTTCCTGCATTGGAAAAGTGGGGAGTCCTACAGGTATTTATAAGAGATATGAGTCAATTGGTTTTGAGGTAGAACCATGATAACTCTCAATTAGAAAGTTATTTAGTTCTCTTTTAAGGTGTGTTTAGTGAAGAAATCATGCATTTATCACACTTTAATGCATAGAACCACCTTTGAATAGGCAATTAGTCTTAAAATGCATTGCATGTTAGATAAAAGGCAAGGATTAGAAAGTTAAGATAAATTGGAGTTTTAAGCTGAAAAGTCAATGTTTGAAGCATTCTCAATAGCATTTCAAGAATCCTTGTTCTCGTTAAGTACTTTTTATTATTGCAGGATTTGTAAAATGTTGAACGCTTTGGACTCATGCCTTAATCAGAGGAGTCGAATTGAAGAAAAGAAGAGTCATTCTAAAGTGCACCAATGTCTGCATCATTCAGCCGACCGGGAATATCAATTTTTCTGCAAAAAGTAGAATTCCTGCGCGAATGTCAAATGGAGTAGAGGCTGCAGACTCGTTTGTCCCCTCGGACAAATGTCAAACCGGCCTATTTTGATTGGGAAACATTTACTTTCATATTTTAATCTTGGTCATTGATCATATATGACTTAGAGCTTTAAATAGGGTGTTGAAATTGAGAAACCCTAGCAGCCACCATTTTAGAGCCTTGTCTTTTCAAATCTCTTTTTTCTTTTGGGGGAGTTTTCTCCATTTTTCTCTCTAGCAAATAGCTTTAGTTTCCTTAGTTTTCTTGCTTTCTACTTAGATTTATTGTAATAGAGTAGTGGACTTTCACAAGGAGCTTGGAGAAGCATCATTTGAGACCATTTTGGCACTCTTTGGAGACTTCTCTAAGCGTTCTTCTTCCTCTTTTCTCTTTACTTTCAGTTGCAATAGCTTTAGTTTTGTAAGACTTGGTTTCATTGCTTAATACATACGTTGTTGGTAGTTTTCTTTCATTGTTCATAGCATTCTGTTATGTCTTGTTATTCTGCTGTGAAATGCTCTTAGCATTATAATTTGTTTCTGTTCTTTTCATTATAAGCATGAGCTAAACTCATATAGATGAAAGTTAAGGGAAGAGTGTGTAATGCATGTATCTTGGGTGAGCGGGGGATGTTGAGCTAATATGTGGTAGGTGTTTTAATTAAGAGCATGTTTCGATTAGCCATCCATTCATGTTTGCTTTTCACCTCATCTCGAAAGAGAGGGGGATTAGTGAACTACTATTCATATCTATTAGTTTCATGTTAAGAGCCCTTGTATGTTAAAGAGGGAGGCTACAAATAGTCACCTCGCTATTTGTAGCCTCCCTCTTGCATATTTCATTGTTTTTAGCTTCGAGTATAGATGCGAAAGCTCAAGCTCGAAGAGTATGAATGCATATTGAAAAAGAGTATTTGACCACATGTTGTTTTGGAGTCCACTTCTCACCATAAACTTTCCCTTGATGCATGTTGATTACTATCAAAGACCCTTAACTCGAACCTATCATCTCATTGGATTATTTCCTAGTGTTTCTAGCATTCTTATTTTAGTACTCTCGCATTGAACATTCATAGCATCCTATTAATTGTTGTCTGTCTTTCTGATGTTAATAGCATTGCACGTGTTATGGTTAATATCTTCAATGTCTAGAGCATTTCTGTCGCATTCACATGTTTATTAATTTAGCACTTAGTTTCCTTCACTTTTCGTACTTGACTTTTCATTTAGCATTTATTCAGAGATAAACATTTCCTGTGAAGAATGACTTATAAACTTATCACTTGAATGCAAACAACTGAGTATACTTGCGTATTAATCTGTCTAATGCTTGAAACATTGTATGTTAATCGTGTTATTCGTTCAGATTAGTATCTATTTTATTCAAGCAGTTGTGAACTGATCAAACCCCATATTATCTAATATGGTATCAGAGCCCATAAAGTTCAAACGATTCAAGATTGGTGAGCCCAAAAGAAGCACCATCTTGAGGGGACAATTAGTTTTGAGATGAATGTCCACTCTATCTAATATGGTATCGGTCCAATAAAAATGAAATTAAGATCCGATTCAAAATTGGTAGGCCCACAAGAGGCACCATCTTGAGTGGATATGTTAGGATCTCATAATTGTTCCACATTGGAAAAGTGGGGAGTCCTACAAGCATTTATAAGAAATATGAGTTACTCTCCTTATTGTCAATTGGTTTTGAGGTGGAACCCATATTCTTTGATAGTTTGCAAATTGTGAATATTAGTTACATTTATTCACTCACTGCCCTTTCACAAGTATCTTTTGGTTTGAAGCTCTCCAGGCTTTTGGTTGGTATTTGGTCGTCTTGCCTATCGATATTAAGATCTTCTTGTCCAACATCCCTTGCAGGCCAACCATTCCATGGTTTGAAGAAGATTCTTCGGCTGGCTTTTTGTCGGGCATTTTTATGGATGCTATGAGAGAAAGGAATAAAATTCTAGGAGATGACCAGATCTAATAACATAATGGTGTTGATCCAATCATCATTTATGGGGCACCCCTTCAAATATGAGAAAAATATCCTTTGGTGCTTCTTTTTTGCTGCTTTTTTGTGGAGTATATGGAACATATAGAATGAATTGGTTTTCTCTGATATTATCCATTAAAGAGGTGATATCATGGACTCCATAGTCGTTCTTGCCATGTCATCTTTTTAAGGACTATAGTATCACTACTCTATTATCACATTGAAAAAGTTTTTTTTGTAACTAATTATTATCATCTTTGATTTGTTTTTGTATCCTTTTCATTTTTCAATGAAAATTTCTTGTTTTCTATAAAAAATAAAATAAAATAAAACTTAAAGTTAAAGTTAGCCTTGTTGGGGGCATTTTTATTGGAGATGCTGGATGAGGCATATGTTCCACTCTTTTAAATTTGACTCAACTAACCAATGGAAATAGATTTCAAACAATTATCACAATTCTGGATATTATACAAAAATAACCCTACAAACCAAGAGTTTCAAAATAATTCAATTTTTTTTTTTTTTTTTTTTTAATGTTGATTATCTTGCTCTGTGGAGTTGAATAGTGTTTCTTTACGAGATCTTCTTGTATTTCACCTTTAGGTACTTTAAGTCTTTCTCCTTATTTCATTTATCAATGCATTGTTTTTTCTTAAAGGGTTGTCTTGCTCTGTGAGCTCCATTTTTTTATTCTTTAATATCTATGAGAAATTATCTTATATATGATTGTAGTCAATCATTTGGAACTTCACATGTCCCCTCATTGCATTATAATTTGTTATTGTTTTAAAATTTTGCATTTTACTTCATATCAGTCAATAGAGATTCACAAGTGAGTTGGGGCATTTTCAATGGCACTAAATACGGTTAATAGGTGTCTTTCTAAAGCAATATGGGCCATTTCACGTGGTAGACTGGATGAGGAGAGCTGGACTGCTGGCCTTGTTCATTCATAGAGAGCATATTATATTATTGGATTGAGAATAAAATTTGTAGCAATCTATTTAAAACATCGCATTAAAATAAGTAAGAAAAAACACTATAGTTATCAAGAGTACACAAGTTTGAATCTCGCTTCAAACGTAAATGAAAAATAGATCTATTTTACCGACAAAAATGATATATAAACTGCACCATTCTTATCTATGTTGAATTTTAAACATATTTCATTGTTACGACATTATCCAACTTGTATTAAGAATACTAGACAACATAGGGAAATATGCATAAATCTAGTTGTAGTAACTAAAAATTAACTTTTGGACATTGCATTTTAATTATAGCATTTTTTTTTATGAAATAAAATGTGTCCACCAGATTTAAGTTTTTTTTTTTTTTTAATTTTAATTTTTTCCTTTCCATATGAAAAACTATCAGCAAACTAATTGAATCTATTAGCAAAATGATTGAAGAATATCAATTAAAAATTGATTGAATGCTATCAATTAGAAAAATAATCGAAGACTATCCGTTAAAAATTGATTGATGCATGAACATTTTGATCATTTTATGGGACCGCTCAATTTTTCCTCCAACATAAGTATTTATTTTAAAAAGTGCGTCCAATTTTTCCTCCAACATAAGTATTTATTTTAAAAAGTGCTATTTGTGGTATTACTTTTTAGTTTTTTTTACTATACATGTAAAATCCTCTCTCTCTTTTACTACAATTCTACATTCTAAATTTCAAATTAAAATCTCAATACAACTAATTTATTTTTAGAAAGGTTAGTTGAGTTATGTTAACTTTCCACCATATTTATTTTTCAATCACAAAAAAATGTGGCCAAACCATACACATTATTTTAATAGTATCTTATTTTTTATTTTTATTACTTTATTTGTAATCAAACTCTTCAAAAGGTCTTATTTCCATTGGAACAATCCAATACGCCCTAAATTGGACCTTGCACCATCTCTTCCGCCCTTATTGCCGCCGGTGATCAACTTTGACGCTAGCCACCACACCGCCGCCGTCGATCGGCGCTACCAGATTGGGCGGTGCGCTCCACCGAAGCCACGAACGGCGACTCAGCTGTCTCTGCCTCTCCATCTTTATCTCTGTAATAAATCCTCATACCTAAACCCTGACTCTCAACTTTCATTGTTCTCTTATTATATTGTAATCCATAATTTCCTACTTTCATTGGTATTGTATTTCCTTTTCATTTCATTTTTCTTCCCCCTCCTGCTATTCTAGCCCCAGCTTCTTCCTTATTCCTGCAAAAGAAAGAGAAGGCAATTGTATGGTTGATGTACTGTTTTTTTTGGTAATCTAGAAATGGGAGACATCTATATACACTGGAGGTGCCTACAAATTAAAATTAAGTAATCCTGTGACCTTGAGGTAGCACACTTTCAAAGCCCAAACCTTCTACCACTGGGCTACCCGTTTGAAATTATGGTTGAATGTACTTTTTTTTTTTTGTTTGGTAACTGGGAAATCAGAGATATCTAAGGAATGGAGACACGGGAATTGTCTGCGAATTAATGTCGAAGTTAAGTAACCTTGAGTTTGCACACTTTCAAAATCTAAGCCAAGCCTTCCACCACCGGGCCACCCGTTTGGGACTACGGTTGAATGTACTTTTATCAAAAGAAATTTCAGAATTAGGAACCATTTTAGTAGTTTTAGGTCGTAATTTTTCCATGTGTTATATAAGCTCGGTATCATGTCTAGGAGTTTTGATATTTGATTAGGTTTCTTCTGATGGAGATTACGGATTGGGAAAGCTCTTCAGGAGGAGCTAGTGGTGATGACGAGCAAGACGTAATAGATGAAGAAGAATGTCTGTGTTCGTCTGGGAACATGCGCAAGTTGCAATTCAGGTTGGGTATTTCAAGAAATTAAGACTCATTTGAATCCTTGAATAGGATGATGATATTTGCTTATTGTTAATCTTGTGTTTCAACATTTTATCTGTCTCCAGGAAGCATGCTTCAACTGCTCGATGGAACGATGAGATGGGAATGGCAGAAATTTTAGAGAACAAGGGTAGCCTTTGGACTACAACTGGCATTGTACGTTGTGGCAAGATTTATTGTTCCATTGAGGAAACTTTGTAGGTTAAACTATGATTATGGCTTTGTTATCCCTATAGTTTTTTTATATGATCACAACATCTTTTGGGAAGTTATTCTCTTCCAGATTGTTTTAATATGATTACTAGAAAATAGGTAATATCTTTTTAAATTAAAGAAACAAATGAAAATAGGTAAATATCATGAAAAAGAAAAGAAATTGGAAGTGTTCTTGTTAGTTTTTTATCGCTTTTTGGTCGTCATTTTGGAGGTTTATTTCGGAGATTACATTATAAATAGAGGGAAGGAATTTAAACTTTTATACAAGAGGAAGCACCTTGCCTATGGCGAGGGATGAGATGACCTGGGGGTCATCTTGTAGCTAGGCATGGCGAGCGGATTCAGTCTGCTACTCGGCTATTTCTTCCAAAACACTAGTAATACAAGTACTAGTAATATTTTGTCTTGGTAAAGAAAGGAAATCACCATTGTTCAAGTACTTTTTAACTTAACTCTTTTTTCCTATCATTAGCTCTTGAAAGCACGTAGCATCAATAGAATTTTTTTAAGCTTATTTGCGTCCAATTATTTAATTCATTTCGTGTTTCACTTACTCTTTTCTATTTACAATATATATATATACACACACACACCTCTATTGTTTTACTTGTGCAACGTTTATTTTAATGTCTCTTTGTTTTTGGGAAGTTAGATGCGTGTTGCCTTAAAGTATGTCTTGTTCTTTGTAAATGTTGATAGTAGAATGAACATTGGCTCAAAATTTGAGTTGTGCTATTTAAGCAGAAAATAGCCATTTTTTTAAACAGAAATATTTAGGATCATGATCTCTTTTTAGACAGTTTGATGACATTTTTAAAGCATGCCCTTAAACATTCTTTTCTATATTTCCAGATTTCTTATTGAAGTTGGGGCCTTGCATCTTTTGGACCATGATAATTCAAGTCTTTCTTTGAAAGATGTATACAATAAGGTAGCTGAAGGAAAAAGTGGATGTATTTGGGAGCAGTTTGAGGTTTATAGGCACCTCAAATCACTTGGCTTCATTGTTGGAAAGCATAAAGTTCCTTGGTCTGTGAAGGGTCTTAGGAATGGCAGTGACATTTCTCCTCAAAGTTCGATTGAAAACGAAGGAGTAACAGATTTACAATCAGAAGATGAGAGGTCGATCTCTGAACTATTAGATGCCATTCAGCTCAATGAAATGACACCCATTTTTGATGTTTTTCTTCCACATAGCAAGTTTAGAAAGTCTTCTCCTGGTGACCCAAATTTTATGGTCTACTTGACTGGGTAAGTTTACTTGTCCAAAATCCAGTAACTCCCTTCCTGTTGTCTGATTGGGTTATTTGTATTGCATTCCTTTTCTTTTGTTTTTGTAAACTTCTTGGCAAGGCATAATTAAAAATGGCTTGCACCTGACTTTACTTTTCAGTTTTCAATAGTTTGCTTAATCGATAAGTAAGTTCATTATGGTCAACACCAACACTAACTCGAGGACAATAATTTCGACCCTAAGATAGTGACGCTGTAACTTTTGTGCTCAAATTTTTGTAAATTACATTTGGTGTGTGTTTGGCATGCCTTTTGAGAAGGTGTTTTTAAGTGAAGCATGTAGGATGGAAGCAGTTTTGGAAGAAGATTAATTAAATGTTTCCTCTATAAGCACTCTAAGTTGTATTTATTTTTAAAGTTTCTTTAACTACTTTTGATTATCAAAATTTTTTTAGAATGCTTCAAATTGGTCAAAAGCACTCTCTTACCACTCCACATTCTATATAAACTCATTCAGTCGTCCATCAAACATACACTTAAAGTCGTCCATCAACTATCCTGGAGTAGCCTAATAGTCAAGAGGGTCTTGAAAAGCTAAGAGGTGATAGATTCAATCCACAGTACCCATTTACCTAAAAATTAAGTTCTTACGAATTTCTTTGTCATCCAAATATTGTAGGGTCAGATAGTATGTCCCGTGACATTAGTCAGAGTGCAGCAAACTGACCCGGGTAGTCACTGATATATATATAAAAAATTGATTGTGAAAGGTCTATAATAGGCTTCAACTTTCTTTTCTTTTTCTTTTTTCTGCGAAATTCTATGCATTACTTAACTTAGTATTTATCTGATCCTTTTAACTATTGTGATATCATTTTTTTTGTAGGGGATATCCACCACCAAAAAAAGATATTGAAGTTATTGAGAGAACATGTAGAGGCATTCCTGTGAAATATTGTCATGTTGAGCATGGACGTGTCTGTTTCTTTTCATTTGATAAAGTGGAGCTGCCCGTCTTACCTTGACATTGTTTTGGTTTTTTTTTTTTTTTGAAACAAGGGTAACCACGTCCGTTCCTATGCCAGGCACCGAAGACATTGTTGTGGATTGGTGTCAACTAGTAAGGTAAAGCATTTCTCTTTAGTTGAAGCTCTGCTATTCGAAGATTTAATTTATTTGATTTGTCTTTGGTATGTAATTTGGATCCTATTTTATGTTTTCAAATGTGTTGGATAAAAAGAATCCAGCAAAAAGAGTGTTTGTTGGGTGTCGATAACTTGAAAAGTACTTATTTTAAATCTAATTTTGTGGGTTTCTAATATTTTCTAATTTATTATCGAAGTAAGTCTAAAACTTTAGACCCGGCTCCAAAGGGGGTCTTGTTTGTTGGTAGAGCCTTGGGGGGTGTAGTTTTTGTTTGACATATTTAGGTAGGATTTAGGTTAAGGAGTTATATTGAGTAGTTAAAAATTGAGAGTTGTGCCAAAAATTTGTTTGGATGTAGTTTTTGTGTAAAGGAGTTAGAGTCAAAATCTTGGATATAGATTTAAAATGAGTAGTTATTTTTAGTAATTAAAAAAGAAATGATTAAAAATGAATTGCTAGAAATGAGTTATTTTGATTGATTTGAAATGAATTATTAAAAATGAGTGGTTAGAAATGATTGAGTAATTATAAATGAATGATTAAAAATGAATGGTTAGAAATGAGAGTTATTTTTAAAAGTAAAAATAAAGAGGACTTAGTAAAAACTCGTTTGGATATAGTTTTTCGAGGAGGAGTTAATAAATCATAAAACTAAATCCTATCTAAATATGCCCAACAAACAGCCCCTCGAGGTCTTCAAGGTATACTCTCTTGGAACTCTCAAGGTTTATTATTCACGTGTACACTTAATTGTAAAATTCTTTGTTGCCTTTTGAATTTAGACTTTAGGATAGGTGTGGGTGCCGTGTATATGTTAGTAGAGCGAAGTTCGGATTCCTTGTTGCTAAAAAAAATATATTAATGAAAAAAGTTAACTATTAACAAAAATCCTCTTTTCTTTTATTATATTTTCTGTCCTCTCTGATTTTTTTTAAAATTTTAATATTCATTGAATTTTTTTCCCCTTTTTTGTTATTCATAAAAAATCCTCTTTTCTTTTATTATATTTTCTGTGCCTTCTCTCTTCTGAGTTTACTATTAACTAAATTATATTCCAAATGTCTCTCAGCTTTTTCTTTGTGTGGCATTGTCTATACTTTTACATTTAGCTACTACAAGTTTCTCATTTCTTGGCTTGAGGAAACTAAGAAGAAATAAGTTACTGATCAATCTATCTACGATTCAATATCTTATGTGTTAAATGTTCAACTAAATATAATAGAATCAAGTGGTTATCCGATATTATGAGTCGAAGTGCACAAGCGACACTCAATGGAAGAAAAATAATTTGTGATTTCTATAATCAGTTTCAAAGGGAATTCAAATGATGCATGTGGTTAGTACATGGTGGCCCTGGAAATTTTCCTTGGAGGTAAGTAGCAATTCAGAAATACTTTTTTTTTTTTTGAGAAAACACAAATACTTTCTCATCTTGGTTTAAGTGTTTCTAAGTGGATTTTATTATTATTTATTTATTTATTAATATAAAAACATTTAAGAATTGGAGACTGGAACCTATAATCTCTTAGTTACTAAGTTATACATATGCTATAAGATAGTTCTATTTCTAAAATGTGGATTTTGGAGGTTAGTTTGTTGCCTAATATATAACCAATCTAAAATTTCAATAATTTTTATTATATATTTTGTCCTTATGTTAGATCATTGAATATATCTTCAAGTGCCAAATATAAAAAATGAATTTAAAGAGAGGCTCAGTATTATTTTATTCAAGAGGCAGATTGTTGAGAACTTGAAATACAAATAAAGTTAGTTTACATTGATTAGAAGACGAGAATATAATAGACATATAAGTGAAGACACTAATTTTCATTGTTACAAAGTCTTTAGAAAAAAAATAATAAAAAATCAGGCCATGAAAACTTTTGTTTAAACTTTTGATTTTTTTTTTTTTTTTTTTTTTTTTTTTTCATTTGTCCAAAATTTTCAATATTCCAGCTGTTATATTTGTTCAACAAAAATTAAATTTAAACACATAACTTTTTAATTATTAAATAATATTAAAGCTGCAGTTTTATGGACCCAGTCACATTTAACATCTTAAAAAAAAAAAAAAAAAAAAAAAAAAAAAAAAAAAAAAAAAAATCATTTAAGCCCTTTATGTTAGTAACAATATTAAAGGGTGGAGGTTCCAACTTATTATTATGTCAATTACTCTACTATGTGATTTAAGTAATAATGAGTATTATGGAAAGAACAACTTATTTTCTTGTTTAACCCCAAAAATCTCCATCTTAATCCTTGCCCCAAAAAAATTTCTTTCATTGGAAACTGTTCTCCAAATATTTTCCTTCTCTCAAACCTCCATTGCAGATAGTGGATTGATTTGTAGGGAGAAAAAATAGTTGTGTTGAAAAGGTTATATACCGCTTATATTTTCTGAATTTTAGTCCTAGGCACATTATGATTTTTGTAAATAATGTAGAACTTTGTTTGTATCTAACATATAAATTGAAACTCTTTTTTTTTTTTTTTTTTTGAATTTGACAATATAAAATAGAGAATTTAAATTCATAATTTTCAGATCATAAATCATATATCATGTTATTTTCTTTGATAAATGCTAAATTTAGTCCTTAATATGAAGAAAGTTAGAATTTAGTCTATAATTTCGAAAGTTAGAATTTAATTGTTTGATACGAAAAAAATTAGAATTTAGTCTCTATGATTTTAGAAATTTAAATTTAAATTATATATTTGATAAAATCTAAAAAATAGACTTCCGTTGCTCATCATCGAATTAAATATGTGAAAGTTAATTTTTCATGTATCAATATGACACTGTGATTTAAGTAACTTATTAAATAAAAAAAAATCACATATTTTAAATGTAGATATATTTAATTATAATTTTGAAAATTATAGTAACTAAATTCTAATTTCTCCAAATTATAGGATCTAAATTTATAATTGACCTTTTTTAGAAACATAATGTAGGCTCTTGTTGACTATAAAGTGCAGCCAAAAATTAAATTGAAACCAAACCACGGGAACTCAATTAAATTTTTTCATACCATGAAGACTAAAATTAAATTTTGGTACAAATTTTTACTCTAGTCTTTATTTTTATCCTAAAAGAAGTCAAATTATTTTAAAAAATTTACAAATCAAGCCTAGCGCTTTGGTCAGGGGGAAAATATCTAAAAAAATATCAAAAATAAAATATCTTTATTGGAGGACTCGATATTCCATCGTATCTTGATACAAATAGACTGCAAAAACATCTGAGATATTTATAAATGTAATATTAAACTGACTACACCGATATTTTGTCTTTATATTTATTGAAAAAAGCAAATCATGTCGTATTTCATCATTTATTTATTATTTGATACATCTTACTCTTAAAATATGTTTTTTATTTTTTGGAAGAGAGGTTTGAATATATCATTTAGTTTAATATTTTCATGTTTTAATTTGGCTCTTAATTTTTATTAAAAAAATTAAATTTATTTTGTACAAGAAATTTTTACTCCATCTGTCAATATTGGTACTTAATATTAATATAGTGAAATGATAATTTAAAAAGTCTTTCTTTTATGCGGCTGAAAATTTAGTACAATTACACTTTAATTGGATTTGAGACTTTTTTTTTTGAGAAACAATTGGATTTGAGATTTAATGGTCCCATTTTGTACAAGTATTTTGGATTAAGTCATGTTACTCTCTATGAATTGATTATATTACTTAATAATCAAGAAATTATATTTATGGAACTTGAAGAGTTAAAGATATGATGAGTATAATACAAGTAGATTTAATTTTTTTAAGGAGGCGTTTGTTTGTTGAATTTATGGAAGATTTAAAATGAGTATTTACTAACTATTCTTCAAAAAACTACATGCAAACAAATTTTTGTAACTATTCAAAATAACTATTCATTTTTACTACTAAAACTCTTCATTTTTAACTATTCATTTCTAACTACTCAAAATAACTCTTCATTTCTAATCATTCATTTTTAACTATTCAAAATAACTCATTTTTAACCATTATTTTTTTTTTAACTATTCTAACAATTCATTTCAAATTTACACCCAAACAATCGTCTTTAACTCTTTCATGAAAAAATTATATCTAAACAAGTTTTTTGTTCTAATTCTTAATTTCTACCTTATCAAACTAACTAACTTCTTGTCCAAAATTTCATCTAAACACTAATTTTATTTTACATCAAATATTGCGATATTAATGGAATGGGTACAAGCTAGTCAGAACAGTTACCAACATAAAAAATAAAATAAAAAAATAATAATAATAATTAATGTGAGGTACATGTGGTTTGTGAATTTGATAGCTTATCTTGTTGAATTGAATGTGAGTTACAACAGCACTTTTGCTCCCACTTTTCTGTTCAAACAGAATCTTTCTTTCTCTCTATTAATAGTAACCCACCTGCGTACGTGACAGTTGTATATTATTCTTCAAATTCCTAAATTTTTGTTGTCCTCATGTTTTAAAATAGACCGACGTTTTTGGCTTTTCCACTTTTATTTATTTAATTATTTATATGTATATATATTTCTCTTTTTTCTATACTCCTATTATCTATATTTATCTTTTTACTTTTTCCCAACTTTGTGTTTGATGCACATTTTGTAATTTGTCCTCTCCCTAATTAAAATATCCTACACGAACTCTTAGGCCACTCTGCCCTCCAAGTGTCACTATGTTTCCACCTCTATATTATTCTTTCAACATCTCTCGTTAAAAAAGTTGACATCTTCATAGTTTTATTGTTTAGTGGTAATTTTGTTCAACACTACAATTATAAATTTAATTTTAAAATTCGATATTTAACTCTTATTTATGCGAGAGTAATATTACAAAATATGGTATCGGTGACAAGTTTTTTATTGTCTGTTTTAACATGTTAACAAATATTTCAACTACTTTTCAAAAAAAAAAAAAAAAAAAAAATCTATATTAGTATTTTGAGCGTTTCTTTTCATACTCTAACTCTCTATGGTAATAATTGAATTATATTAATTGAAAATTGTCTAATGCCACAGATTAAAGACTATTTGTAGAATTGATTGAAAACTATATGTTGTAGTGATTGAAATTTGATGCATGAACTTTTTTTGTCTTTACTAGACTTGTCTCAATTTTATTTTATGCATAAATTTTTTCTAAAAAATTGTTATTCGTTAAAAAAGAATTGATTTTTTTTTTTTATAATTATTATACATGGAAAATTTCCTTTCAGTTAGTTAATAAAATTTAAAATACAAGAAAAAATAATAATTTAAAAAATTATTATAGTTTTTTTTTTAATGTACCTAACAAGATTCGATCTTGAGGCGAAGAATATCAAACTAAATTATAATTCAACCTCTTGACCATCAAGCTACGATGCCATTGAATTTAAAGTTTGTAGAAAGTATCATTGTTCTCAAATAAATGAGAGCCAAATACCGATTCTCGGGATTGAACCTGTGACCATCGTGTTAAACTAGTTTACAACTAAACAATAAAATCATTGTGCCACTAACCTATTCGATAGCAAAATATTTATAAAAGAAAAGTAAAATTGTAATTTATTTTTGAAAAATTAACAACAAAAACTTATGGAAACAACTTCCAGATTTTATTTTTTATTTCTTTTAGTTTAATTGAAGAATTCTAATCCATAACAAAAAAAAGACATTACGTTGCTATTAGTACAACTTTAAAATTTATTGAAAGTACATAAAATTTAGAAGATGTTTTGATGTGAAATTGAAACTCATTATTTTGAGTGATCGTAAATGAAAGGTTATTTTGAATAATTAGAAATTTGAGTTTGAGTAATAGCTCTTTAATTTGAATGTGGTTATTTGTAGAGGGATTGCAATTAATAACTCGTTTGAATGATGATTTTTGTAGAGGAGTTACAGATGATAACTCGTTTGGATGTGGTTAGAAATAAGTGGATATTTTAAGGAGTTAGAAATGAGTGATTATAAATGAATGATTAGACATGAATGATTAAAAATAAGTGGTTAAAAATGAATGATTATTTTGAATGGTTAGAAATAAGTGATTAAAAATGTATTATTATTTTGAGTGATTAAAATTAAGTGATTATTTTGAGTGATTACAATAGCTCGTTTAGATGTAATTGTTTAAAGAGATATTGTAAAACCTCATTCCTAATAGCTCGTTCATTCTTTCAAACAATAAACTTTATTTCTTATTTTATCATTTTTCCCTTTTTGTAAATTTAAACATTAAGGCCCCGTTTGATAACCATTTCGTTTTTGGTTTTCTGTTTTTGTTTTTAATATTTTAAAAACAGGTTTGTTTAATAACCAATTTTGGTTTTTGTTTTTTAAATTTTAAAAATGTTTTTAAAATATTAAAGGAATTCTAAAAGGTAAAAAAAGTAGTTTTCAAAAACACTTTTTTGTTTTTGTTTTTTAAAAAAGCATGAAAAAATTAAGTATAAATAGTAAAAAACTAAAAAAATATAACAAAATGTGAAGTTTGAAAACAAAAAACAGTTATCAAACATGTTTTTTGGTTTTTAATTTTCAAAAACAGAAAACTAAAATGAGTTATCAAACATATACAATTTTTATTTTTTAAAACAAAAAATAAAAATCTAAAAATAAAAAACTAAAAACAAAAAACAAAAAATGAAATAGTTATCAAACGGAGCTTAATATTTCTCTTATGGGTAGTTTTTTACTTGCACCTCATAAATTAAAATAGGACCTCATAAATATCTCTTTTTTATTTTAAAATAACACCTCATAAATATCTCAAGGCAACGTGTTTAGAATCCACGACCAGAACACCCATGCGGCTACGCGTTACTTTTTTTGCACTTTTGGGATTAAATTATTGAATTTGATCATTATTATATATATAAAAAAAAGATAAATCATAATAATACATATTTAAAAAAAACATGAAGCACACAAGAAAATAATAGATCCGAGGAGATTTTTCAATTTAGAAAATGAAAACATATAGCGTGTCCAGATTTAGAGCCACGAGGAAAAATATATATAATAATATAACACTTAATTATTTTGCGCCTTTAATCTATTGCCACTCAAGCTATTAGTCTGGATTCATGTTATATATGTTTTTTTTTTCCTTTCCATTTTAAGTATATTATTTTAAAAAAGATTAAATATTTTAATTTACATGAAAATGAGCAGCTAACATTGTATATTATATGAGAACAATCTGATTTGATATGGATTTGGATTTATTTTGACACAGTTTGGGTATAAAATATTTTGAAAGATCTGATATGTTGCTCCAACTTTAAATAAAGGTTAAGATGTTAGACATCCTATCTCATCTTATGGAGAGTACATATGTTTTTTTTTTTTTTCCTCTTATTTGTGATATAATATTCTTTTTTAAAAAAATGGCAACTCTTGATCATGGTTTATTTTTTAACCTAATCCTTACAATAAAGCATCATTTAAAAAATATGTTGTATAAATGTTAATTTCAGGATTTGATTTTTTATTTTTATTTTATTCAACAAATTGAATGGAATAGAATTAAACTCTAACCTCTTAATAGAGAGCAAATATTAATATAATTAGTTAATTATGTTTAAATTTATAATTTATTAATTTTATTATTCATATTCATAATTAAATAATGTATTTTTTTTATCACACGAGCAAAACTTGAGGACATTATTGACCTGTCTCTAGACCGTGACACACCGAGATACGTCGTAGGACTAAAAACGAAAATGGAAGTTAAGAAATTAATCTTCACACCCACCTTCAACCTGAGATTTTAAGAGAAACACACCTCAAAAGTCTAGGTGCTCAACCACTACCTATTCCTAGGGAACACATTTAATGTAAATGGAACATATAAACATTATAAGTTGAATTAATGTAAATAATTAGTAATCAGTAATTTCATTTTGACACTAAATATTAAGTTAAACTGAACCATTTAGTAATAAAAAAGACAGTAAAAATAAGTAAAAGCAGTAGTTTGGTGACCAACTATGTAAAAGTTAATTTCTTACCAATTTTTTAACATTCAAATATTGTACAGTCAAGTGAAACGATATAGCCTCTGAAAATAATCACGAGCAATAGCAAAAAAAAAAAACTAAAATGATTAGGACGTAAAAGGTTATCGAATTTTATTTCACTATTCTATCAAAAGTTTCACCTTTTGCATGCATGCATGCATGCAAAGAGTAGAGTAACTTGATACACTTTTTCCCATCCAATTTTCAACCAAAAAACAAAAGAGAGAGAGACTAATTTATTATTTAATTTTCCTAATTATTATATCCTAAGCAAAAAAATACTGAGCTCCGAGCCGTAATTGCCATCAGGATTAATCATAAACAAAGCCTCCGAGTCAGCGCTTCCAACGACTCGTTCAAACTCAGCTCTCATATATACCAACTCACCAAGCCCGGAACCGGGCCCACCTTTGGATCCATCTTGGAGGACCGGGATGACGCCGGCTCCGACCGAGACGGTTCGAATGGTGTTGAGGAGGTGGCGGTCGTAGGGCTCGCACGCGCGGGAGAGGGCGCGGCCGGTTTGGGCGCCGTTGCAGTGCATGGTCCACGTGGGGTGCTTGAGGAGCTTGGTGGGGCGGGTCGGGGCGGGTTGTTTGTCGGAGTGGAGGGCGATGCGGAGGAGGCCGGTGGACATGTGGGCGAGGAGGGCGGTGGTGGAGATGTCGAGGTGGAGGAGGGTGAGCGGGTCGCCACGTGGGTCCAGCTGGAGGGAGAAGGTGACGTGGCCGTGGCGGAAGCCGAAGAGGGTTCCGGTGAGCTTCCGGCAGAGGGGGAGGGAGAAATGGAAGGGGTTGCGGCGGTGGAGGAGGAAGTGGAGGAAGGAGTGGAGGAGGGAGGAGGGTTTGAGAAACGACGTCGTTGTTGAGGCTTCTTTTGGAACAAGAGCTGTGGTTTTGGTGGTGGTGGATCTGGAGAGGGTAATCATTTTCATGGTTCAAGGAGAGTTGAGAGTTTTATCAGTGGTATTGAGTGATTTGGAGATGGGAGCAATGTCAGTATTTATAAACCTCACAAACTCAAAGTAAGCCACATTCTGGCTCATAAATATGGTTTAATGTTATTTTTTATTTTTATATATATTTGTAGTACCAACCATATTTGGAGATGTGTGATTTGAAACGAATTTATTAATCTACCACATCTTTCAACAAAAGAGAGTTCTAACGATATTTTATACAATTTAAAGTTACATGTTCGATTTCCTCTTTCTCCAATATTATTGAATAAAAAAATAAAAAATTTACCATGTCTTTTTTTTTTTTTTTTTTTCCTAAAATACAAGCTTGGTCTATTTTGGTTTTTTAAATCATTAGAATCTTCCGTGTGTTTGTTCTTTAGACATAAAGGTGGAGTAGAGTGGAGTGGAAGAGAATGAGGTGGTTAATGGTAGTATGAAGTGGTTAACTACTCGTTTGGAGATTGAAGTTAATAGTAGTGGAGTAATCAACTACTTGTTTGAGGATTTGGGTTAAAGTGGTTGATATAATTTTTTTTTTTTTTTTTGAAAATGGGTTTGAAGTAAATAATAATAATTATGTATCTATAATTGAAAGTTTATGAATTTTAATTATATACCTCAATTGTTCTTGACTGATCTTAAAAATTATTTTTATGTTTTCAAATTTAATAATAATTAAAATTGAAAATTCAAATTCATGTCATTTACACCTCTAAGATAAACAAAATCTATCATATTGATTTATCAATCTACTTTTAGTTCTATATTGTATTATTAAACATATTGGTATCATAAATTAAGTAAATAATAATAAATTTAAAAAATTTGGACTAAATTTACCATTGAATATAC
>JBBMKA010044584.1:0-20770 GCA_037833695.1 Sechiopsis laciniata | reverse complement strand
TACCAAACAAGTTTGTTTCTCATTTTTCAGAAACGGAAACGAGAAACAAGAAACAGGAACGTTACCAAACGGGCCCTTAGATTTCCTATTTTTAAAGTCTTTCCTTAATGTGCTCAGAAATAAAAGGATGAGCATAGGTTTTGAAAGAAAAAAAACCGGTAAATTTGAAAAAAGGAAATCAAATATTCAATTGATTATTATTCTTTTTTTTAGGGGGCAAATCATATTTCTCAATTTCAAATTTTCATAACTTAAAAGATTTTGATTTGGATTATGTGGAAGAAGAATTGTGCTTTAATGGTAATCCATTTTTGGGTCAAAATAAATTCTTCGTTGAAATACAATTAAAAAAAAAAGGCATAATTTTTAATCCAATTAAAATTTCATTGATATTCAAATCAATTACATCACAAATTCTAATATTTGTTCCACCCTCAAATTGGGACTAATATAGAAAATTGAATTTGGTGTAACTTCGAGTAAAAGAAAATTAAAGCCTACTCTTTCAAGTCCCCAAATTTGAAATTATGTAGACGATAAACTCTACGTTAATTTCAAATCAAAATTTTATGTCAAGTAAGAACAATCAATTTTTGACCAAAATTTCAAAATTTTGATTGATTGACATAGCAAATGTGTAAGCAAAAAAAAAAAAAAAAAATCAAAGTTATGAGGTAAATTCATATCTTCGATTAAATTAACACATCAAGAAGTTGACGTTCAGAATAAATAGTTTTACGTCAATTTCGAACTAACTTTTTTGAGATTCATTCACACATATTCGTGAATAAAACTCGAAAAGGGGCATTTGTTGACTGTGAAATTTCGGCCAATTAGAAATTGCTACAGCATTTACAAATATATCTAATTAAATATTGGGTAAATTACAAATCTATAATTTTCCCAAAATTAATTGGATTAAAAGTCCGTTCGTTTGGAATTTAGGTCCATATTAAGTTGAGTCTAAGTTCATGTATTGGGCCCAAAGATTCACGAAGCCAAAGCTGAACGATGAAATCCAAAGACGCATGAGACTCTAAGCCAAGGGTCAAGTCTAAAGCTCGATAAGGCCCAAGTCCAAGGTTTAGGGCCAAAAGCCCATGAAGCCCAAGTCTACAAGCCCATAGGAACTCTATAAATAGAGACTCTCCCTCATTTGCAAAGGACGTGAACTGAGAACTGCAGCCTGAAGACTCAGAAACTCCAGAGCTTTCAGTTAGAGAATTCAGAACTCAGAGCATCTAACCATCCAAATCCTCAAGCCTTCAAGATTAGTTAGAGAATTCAGTGATCAAGCTTTAGAATTCAGAACCAAAAGCTTCTTCAAACCGATCATCTCTGACCAACATACTGAAAATTCAATCATCCTCCATCTGAAAACAAGTTTCCAAGCCCTCAGATCAACACCTTCGAAATCTAAATCTCGAGAGAAAGAATCAGAGGACAAATATTAGAGATTGTAACACGCGCATAAATCAAATCAATAAAAATTCAAATTTATTTACACGTGTCTCATTTCTGTTTATCTCCGGAAATCTCGTGTTTACAATAACCAATTTTGTTTTTTTGTTTTTAAAATTTTAAAAACGTATTTAATATATTAAAGGAATTCTAAAAACCAAAAAAAGTAGCTTTAAAAAGATATTTTTTCTAAAAAAATGCTAAAAAAGTGATAAACAAGCCAGAAAAAAAAAACTCGAACCCACAAATTTGAGGTTTATTAGATTGATAATATTCTAAAATATTTTTATTTTTTGTTATTAAAATATTAAAAATAATAAACTTTGATTTTTTTAAAAACAAAAAACGGTTATCTATCGTATTTTAAATTTTTACTTTTAAAAAAATAAAAAATGGCTATCAATTATGTATGATTTTTATTTTTTAAAATACAAAATTCAAAAACTAATTAAAATCAAAATTTAAAAAAATGGTTATGAAACGAACCCTTAATTATTCTCCGCTTTATTAATTAGGTCTTGCACAACCCATTCAAGTAATGAAGTGTAACAGCCCCGATACTACCGTGTGAATAAAAGGTAAATGCTTCCCTTATCCTCTGCCACTTGGCACTTACGTTTAATAATAATAATAATAATAAAGAAGAATTTTTAACCATTTGCCGTTTGACCAGTAAAAAAGAGGATTTGTTAAGAGGTGGGATCGATTCAGCGATCTCTCTCAAGCCTTCCTAAAAGAAAATTACAGATTATTCCATCCTCAATTCGTAGTTCTTGCTCGGTTACCTCCCGAGATCGAAAACGTGGCCTTCAATAAAAAATTGGTGATTTTGATTGGGAAATCGTGCCACAGGTAGTCCCGAATAGTTGTGGAATTCAAGTAATCAGAGGAGAAAGTTTAGTTTTTTTTTTTATTTCTTATGGTTCTGTTAATTTATGTTTGAAATTTGGGGTGAAATCGAGGTCGTTTCGTCAAAACGGAAGAAAAACGGGACTTTTCTGCCCAGAAATCAAACCAGGAAGTCAATCCTGACCTAAAACTAAGCCAAAACTCTAACCTAGCTCAAAACAGGAAATCGAGCCGCGCGCGCCGTCGGATGAAGAGCTAAACACATGTAGCCCATCGCGCGCGACGCGTCGCCTCCCGAGCCTAGCTCCAGACCACCGATCCATCCGAAGCAGCCGTAGCCGTTGGCTCCCCTCTGTGACACGCGTCCCCTTCTGCGGCGTCTGATCTAGCCGAGCCGAGCCGCGCCTAGCCTAGCAGAGTCGAGCCGGGTCTAGCCGAGTCGAACCACTTCGAGCCTGCCATGTGTCCCAAACCAGCCTTGGGCTTGTTTCCACCGTTGGCTGTTGACTATTGACCGTTGACAAAAAAAAAAAAAGCTTCCCATGTTGTTAATTTCGATGTTTTGAATCCATTTTTGGCTGTCTAAGGTGCTGATTCTGAACCGTTTATAAATTATAGGTCCCGAAGGTTGGCAAAGGCTTAGGAAGAGCTGTTAGTTGGGGAAATTGGCTAAGGTAAGGGAATTTACACTTACAACACCTGCAACTCTTCGTTAATCTAGCTGCTTACTAGATAGGTTGATATCTTGTTTAAAATTTAGACCTGGGCTATTTATAATGCTCTGAGGGGTTTCGCACCCACTGTTGTTGCATGTTATGTATGAGGGGTTTCATGCTCGAATGATTGAGGGGTCTTGTGCCCATTTATCTGAGGGGTCTTGTGCCCATTTACCTGAGGGGTTTGTGCCCAACTAACTGTTACTGAGGGGTTGCGTAACCACTAATGATTGGGACCTTGTGTCCATTGCTATGTATCGTTGTGGGTCCCAGTGCCCAATGTTATTAGTGGGGTTTTAGGCTCATGAACCTGTGTTTAGGCAGTTGATTCCTGGTGGGATCCTTACTGAGTTTGTAAACTCACCCTTTCCTTTTCTGTGGTTTGTCTACAGGTACGCATGTGATATACTGGGAGGGATGATCGGAGCTGCAAGAAGACCATGGACAAAACTAGTTACCTTGAGTCACTGTTCATTTTTAACTGTTCATTTTGAATTCTGCAAAAAAAAGAAAGGGGCTGTTAGTCTAGTGTTAAATGTTTTTTTTTTCTGTTCTAAATTTTAACTGTTTTCTAAGGGTACCCTGAATACTGTTTGTTTTGAATAAAATGCATTCTTAAATGTGGTTGAAAAACGGTGGTTTTAAGCCAGCTAATTTACGCTAAAGAATTTTGAGCTAAAAGTTTAAGTGAAGGCCTAGGTTAAGACCTTGGTTTGGGTCGGGTCGTTACAGTTGGTATCAGAGCTAGAGTCATAGATTCTGTAGACTGACTTGCAATGTGAGTCGTTTTGAGTCCAATGGTTCTCGGTAGCCGATCGTCATCAGGTAATCGTGTTAGTTAAGATATTAATTGGGCATGTTAGGCGCTATTTGTTTTCCTTAACCATCTAGTTTGTTGGCCGCCTGTGTGGCGCTTGGTCGTTGTTGTAACTCATTAGCTCAGAGTGTACTGAGAGATTCAACTTTCTTGCAGACTTCGAAAATGTTCGAGCGTGTAACAAAAAGCTCGACCAGTGCGGGGGGCCAAGGAAGGGCCGAGAAAATTAGTTACCCATTCCATTGCGTAGGATGACCCGATCAGCTAGCCTTCAGAATCCAGAGCCACCAGTTGGCGCAGGGACGCCGTCAGTAGTACCCGAATTAACCATAAAAGCCCTGACAGCCATGCAAGAGCTGATTTAGGGGTCTATGCAAGAAATTTTACAAGCTTTAGCCCAGGCAGCTCCTCCACAGCCAGCTTAGGAGGTCAGTTCTGCATCGGTTGACACTGCCTTGAAGACCGCACCCACAATTGAAATTTCAAATGGAGTGTCAACTGACGAAGTTGAGAAGCAAAACGAGGATAGTAGCAGTAAGAGTGTTTCTGAAAATGCCCAGATCATTAAAGATTTAATGAAGTTCAAGCCGAGAGAGTTCTTTGGGGCAGCTGAGACCTCGTTAGCAGCTGAAAACTAGTTGTCCCATATGGAGACGGTCTTCCATCATATGGAATGCCAGAAAAGGCAGAAGGTGCGTTGTGCTTCATTCGTCCTACAAGATGAGGCAAGGAGCTGGTACATGTAAGAAATAAAGAAAAAAGCACCTGGTGAACCGCCACTGGCGTGGGATGAGTTTAAAGTGTTATTTTACGCAAAATATTTCACAGAGTCTGTTAGACAGGAGAAGATCTCTCAGTTCACCACTATTCAACATGGGACAGATTCGATAGAGAGGTATGAGTTCAGGTTTAATGAGCCGTGCCCTTTTGTTGAGGAATTGATTCCGACGGAGAGACAAAAGATCTGTTACTTTGTCAACGAACTACATGACGGTATCTAAGGGGATGTGCTCGCCCACCAGCCTACCACATTCCGAGACTGTGTAGAGAAAGTGAAAAACTTAGATAGGAAGTTCAGGAAGACGGGTTTCGCAATTCTGTTGCCTGCTAGCAATCAAGGTACAAAAAGGAAGTTTGAGCCCTCTAGGTCATCTAGACCTGGAGAGTCGAGACAGAGGCATGATTATAATAAGTACAGAGTAAAACGGCCGGAGCAGTCGTACCAGAAGTATGATCAGCGCGACTACAGGTCTGAGCAATAAAATTTAAGGGACTCTAGCGCATGCGGTAAGAAACACTTAGGGCGATGCGAGCCAGGGACCAGGATTTGTTATAAGTGTGGTAAAGAGGGCCACTTTGCCAGGAACTGCTTAGTGAATGAGAATGCAGAAAAGTCGGGGCTGTCAGTTGTAGCAAGAACGCCTGTGGTAAGATTGGCCCAGCAGGAGGGCAGAGTGTATGCCACCACCAGGAAAGAGGCTGAGACTTCAGCTAATGCGGTCACAGGTACACTATCTATCCTTGATCATTTTGCCTTTGTACTGTTTGATTCTCGTTCTTCGCATTCATTTATTTCTGCACGCTTTGTGATATCTGTTGGATTTGAATTAGAGCCTCTAAGGTTCGAGTTAGTAGTGGCCACTCCAGCCGGAGTGAGCATGACAGCTCTTGAGAAAGTTAAGGCTTGTGAAATGGTTGTCTCAGGACAGTCTTTGAATGTTACACTCATAGTCTTAACCATGAGTGAGTTTGATTTGATTATTGAAATGGATTGGTTGTCTAAGAACCACGCGGTGATCGACTGCCACTGGAAGGAAGTTATTTTCGACCCACCATCGAGACCAAGCTTTCAATTTAAGGGATAAGGATCTGGAGAGTAAGTTAATGTCCAGAGAGGCATAGGGATTCTTAGTGTCGACTTTCAGGGAGCAAGATTCAGAGTTGGCTGTTGATGCTGTGCCAGTGATCCAGGAGTTCGTCGATGTATTTCCTTATGACCTACCGAGCTTACCACCACCAAGAGCTGTCGACTTCTATATCGAGTTAGATCTAGGGACAGTTTCGATCTCGAGGGCACCGTATAGGATGGCCCCAGTTGAGCTGAAAAAATTAAAGGTGCAGTTGCATGAGATGATTGACAATGGGTTCATCAGACCTAGTGCGTCGCCGTAGGGAGCTCCAGTACTCTTTGTTAAAAAGAAGGATGGTTCGATGAGATTGTGCATCGAATACTGTGAGCTGAATAAAGTGACGATTAAAAATAAGTACCCTCTGCCCAGAATTGAACACTTGTTTGACCAGTTGCAGGGAGCCTCTATGTTCTCAAAGATCGACTTGCGATCGGGATACCATTAGTTGAGGATCCAGGAGCAAGATATCCCTAAGACAGCTTTTAGGTCCAGATACGGACACTACGAGTTCGTGATGATGTCGTTCGACTTGACGAATGCACCGGCAGCTTTCATGGACATGATGGATAGAGTGTTTAAGGAGTTCCTGGACAAGTTTGTAATTGTTTTTATTGACGACATTTTGATTTATTCGAAAATCAAGATGGAACATGAAGAGCACTTGAGAAAGGTTTTAACGGCACTGAGTGACAACCAATTGTACGCTAAGTTTTCGAAGTATGAGTTTTGGCTTAGCAGAGTTGCCTTTCTGGAACATGTGGTTTCCAGTGAAGAAATCTCTGTAGACCTCGCTAAGGTTGAGGCAGTAAGCAATTGGAACACTCCAACCTCTGTGGCTGAGGTGAGAAGCTTTTTGGGCCTAGCAGGCTATTATCGATGTTTTGTGAAGGATTTTTCCAAGATAGCGGGGCCTATGACGCAATTAACTAGAAAAGGCCAACCTTTTGTCTGGTCAGATAAGTGTAAAGCTAGTTTCAAGGAGTTAAAAATGCGACTGATCGAAGCGCCAGTATTAGTAGTGCCCGAGGGAACCGAAGATTTCGTGGTATATAGTGATGCCTCGAAACTTGGACTTGGTTGCGTGTTGATGCAGAGAGGGTGAGTTATTGCCTATGCTTTCAGGCAACTCAAGGACTATGAGAAAAATTACCCAACCCACGACATAGAGTTAGCAGCGGTGGTGTTTGCACTAAAGATTTAGAGGCATTATCTTTATGGTGAGAAGATTAAGATTTTCTCAGATCACCAAAGTTTGAAATACTTCTTCACTCAGAAAGAACTGAACATAAGACAACGTCGTTGGTTAGAGTTGGTAAAGGACTATGATTGTGAGATCCTATATCACCCAGGAAAGCTAATGTCGTTGCTGACGCCCTAAGTAGGAAGACGTCGCATTCTGCCCCCTTGTCGGTATTGCCAATGCCTCTACAGTGAGATCTAGACCGGTATGAGATTGCATTAGGTAGAAGGGCTATATTGCAGTTGGCTCAGTTGACAATGCAATCTTCGTTGAGACAAAGGATTGTTGATAGACAACAGAGTGATCAGGGGTTGTTAGTTTTGTTTGCTCGAGCTCACCTTGAGGAAGGTATTGATTGGTCAGTGGCTTCAGACGGAGGTTTACAGTTTCGACAGCGTTTGGTTGTTCCAGATGATGCCGAGATCAGGGCTGACTTGTTAACTAGGGCTCACAGTTTGCCGTTTGCTTGGCACCCAGGGGGTACAAAGATGTATCAAGATTTGAGACAATGTTACTGGTGGAATAACATAAAAAGAGATGTAGCCACCTTTGTCAGCAAGTGTTTGACTTGTTAGCAGGTGAAAGCATCGAGGTAGAAGCCAGCAGGGTTGTTACAGCCATTAAGTATTCCAGAGTGGAAGTGGAACGACATCACGATGGATTTTATATTAGGACTTCCTAAGACGGCAAAGGGATATATTGTGATTCTTGTGATTGTAGACCGTCTCACCAAGAGTGCGCATTTCATTTCGGGTAGGCCAGGTTATTCTGTGGAGAAATGGGCACAGTGTACTTGGTGGAGGTTGTGCGACTTCATGGGGTTCCTGTGAGCATTGTTTCAGATAGAGATACCCGATTCACTACGCGATTCTAGAAGAGTTTCTAGGAAGGTCTGGGTACCACTTGCAAGTTTAGTACTGCCTTTCATCCTCAGACAGATGGTCAGACCGAGAGGGTCAATCAGATTCTGGAGGACATGTTGAGGGCTTACGTGCTTGTTTTCCCAAGCAGTTGGGATGGCTGGTTATATCTGATGGAGTTTGCCTACAATAACAGCTTTCAGTCCACCATTGGAATGGCACCGTTCGAGGCATTGTATGGTAAGAGGTGCAGAACGCCTGTTTTTTGGGAAGAAGTGGGGGAAGGGAAATTGTTGGGTCCCAAACTTTTACAGTTGACCAACGATGTAGTTTAGAAAATCTGTGTTAGGATGCTTACAGCCCAGAGCTGGTAAAAGAGTTACGCAGATGTTCGGCGTCGAGATCTAGAGTTCGAAGTGGGGAATCACGTATTCCTCAAGGTAGCCCTATGAGAGGCATTTTGAGATTTGGCAAGAGGGGGAAACTTAGTCCTCTGTTTGTTGGCCCATTTGAAATTCTTGAAAGGATTGGTTCAGTCGCTTACAGATTAGCTTTACCTCTGTCCCTGTCAGGGGTTCATGATGTATTTCACGTATCGATGCTCAGGCAGTATATACGTGATTCTTCTCACGTGATCGCTCATGAGACGATACAGTTGGATAAGAATATGAGTTTAGAGGAGAAACTAGGGAAGATTCTCTATAAGGACTTGAAAATGATGAAAAATCGAGAGATCAGAATGGTTAAAGTTCTGTGGAAAGGCCATTAAGTTGAGGAAGCTACATGGGAGCGTGAGGAGGACATGCGTGCTCGTTACCCTGGCTGTTTATGCCTTAGTCGATTTTCGAGGACAAAAGTCTTCTAGGGAGAATATTGTAATAGCCCTGATTCTATCGTGCGAATAAAAGGTAACTGCTTCCCTTATCCTCTGCCACTTGGCTCTTACGTTAGAAAAAAATAATAATAATAATAAAGAAGAATTTTTAACCATTTGGAGTTTGACTGGTAAAAAAGGGGATTTTTTAAGAGAAATGATCGATTCAGCAATCTCTCTCAAGCTGTTCCAAAAGAAAATTACAGATTATTCCATCACCAATTTATAGTTCTTGCTCGGTTACCTCCCGAGATCGAAAACTTGGCCTTCAATAAAAAAATTGGTGGTTTTGATTAGGAAATCGTGCCTCAAGTAGTCCTGAATAGTTGTAGAATTCAAGTAATCAAAGGAGAAAGGTTAGTTTTTTTTATTTCTTATGGTTCTATTAATTTATGTTTGAAATTAAGGGTGAAATCGAGGTTGTTTCGTCGAAAACAGAAGAAAAATGGGACTTTTCTACCTAGAAATTGAACCAGGAAGTCAATCTTGACCTAAAATCGAGTCAAAACCCTATCCTAGTTCCAAATCGGGAACCGAGCCGCATGCGCCATCGGATGAAGATCTGGTCACGTGTCGCCCATCGCGCGCACCGCGTCGCCTCCCAAGCCTAGCTCTAGATCATCGATCCACCCGAAGCAGCTGCAGTCGTTGGCTCCCCTCTGTGACACGTGTCCCCTTTTACGGCGTCCGATCGAGCCGTGCTGAGCCATGCCTAGCTAAGTCAAACCACTCCGAGCCTGCCACGTGCCCCAAACCAGCCCCGGGCCTGTTTCCAACTTGACCGTTGACTGTTGACCGTTGACCGTTGACGCAAAAAAAAAAAAAAAAAAAAACTTCCCCTTTTGATAACTTTGATGTTCTTAATGCATTTTTGGCTATCTAAGGTGCTGATTCTGAACCGTTTGTGAATTATAGGTTTCAGAAGTTGGCAAAGGCTTAGGAAGAGCTGTTAGTTGGGAAAATTGGCTAAGGTAAGGGAATTTACACTTACAACAACTGCAACTCTTCGTTAATCTAGCTGCTTACTAGATAGGTTGATATCTTGTTTAGAATTTAGACCCGAGCTGTTTATAATGCTCTGAGGAGTTTCACACCAACTATTGTTGCATGTTATGTATGAAGGGTTTTGTACCCGAATGACTGAAGGGTCTTGTGCCCATTTATATGAGGGGTCTTGTGTCCATTTATCTGAGGTCTTGTGCCCATTTACCTGAGGGGTTTTGTGCCCAACTAACTGTTACTAAGGGGTTGCGTACCAACTGATGATTGGAACCTTGTGTCTATTGCTATGTATCGTTGTGGGAGCCCAGTGCCCAATGTTATTAGTGGGGGTTTGGGCCCATGAACCTGTGTTTAGGCAGTTAATTCCTGGTGGGATCCTTACTGAGTTTGTAAACTCACCCTTACCTTTTCTTTGGTTTGTCCACAAGTACACATGTGATATACCGGGAGGGATGATCGGAGCTGCAAGAAGACCATGGGCAAAACTAGTTACCTTGAGTCACTGTTCCTTTTTAACTGTTCCATTTGAATTCCGCAAAAAAAAAAAAAGGCTGTTAGGCTAGTGTTAGATGTTTTTTTTCCTGTTCTAAATTTTAATTGTTATTTAACTGTTTTCCAAGGATAACCTGAATATTGTTCTTTTTTAATAAAATGCGTTCTTAAATGTGGTTGAACAACGGTGGTTTTAAGCCAGGTAATTTACGTTTAAGAATTTTGAGCTTAAAGTTTAAGTGAAGGCCTAGGTTAAGACCTTGGTTCGGGTCGGGTCCTTACATGAAGGCTTGAAAAAATGTACATTGACATCATCATTTTCTTGTACTTTATTAATGTCAAACACTATGTAAACATTATACCAAGTGTAATGACATTGTCAATTACATATCTTGTACAAATATAAACACATGTTACACACATATTTAGTTATAATCTATGAAAGTTGCTTAATTGAAACATCTCTGATTGGATCAAATTTGAAATTAATGATTATATTCAATAACATATATCTGTGATGACATGTACATACCCAAAATATATAGGTTGTAAATAGTAAAAATGTGTCATGGAAAATATAAATTAATTGACACTATTAACTTCAAATATTTGTCATGTAGACCTAAATAATGTTTCATATTAAATGAAATTGTGATTACTTGATAGGGCTAATTTAATCCTATCAAATCTATTAGAGAATATGAGGTTCCGCCTAAAAACTAATTGGCAATGAGAGGAGTAATCCATATCTCTTATAAATGGAGGACTCTCCACTTTTCCAATGTGGGATGATTGTGAGATCATAACATACCCCTTTATGATGGTGCCTCTTTTGGGCTCACCAATCTGGTATCGGATTTCAATTTCATTTTTATTGGACCGATACTCATTTGGGGTTTATGGACTCTGATACCATATTAGAGAATATGGAGTTCCACCTCAAAATCAATTGGCAATGATGAGAGTAATCCATATCTCTTATAATTGCAGGACTCCCCACTTTTCCAATGTAAGATAATTGTGAGATCCTAACAAAATCGAGCTTCAATTATTGCTTTTCTATATCATTTTATGCTTGTTCTTTTTATATTATTATAGGGTATTGAGCAAAGCCATATTTCAATGGTCGAGTAATAAGGAGCTAAAACGAAGCAATAATGAAGAATAAGGAAAAAAAATGACCATTTTGCCCCTATCGAGAGTATCGTGAAACCTCAGAACGCTCGCCATTATGCTCAAATCATTAGCCTCATTCCACAAGAGCGCCATGACGCTCCTCAGCATTACAAGACTTTAATGGCGTGTCACTATCATTATCATTATCACTATCACTAAGCCAAGTTCTTCATCTCCTTAACCGAAAAAGATTTTTCCAGAGATGGCTTCCATATAATAATATCTTCGAGACAGTTGCAGGGTCAAGGCCAACTTCAAAAAATATCAGTCCATCGGTCAACTTCTCTAACAAAGAGAACCCGAGAAGGGTAAATGATCCAATTTAAAGAATTTTCATTCCAAGCATGTTTTACCGTGATATGTTTCATCGTGGACAAGGCATAGAAGTGAGGGTAGAGATCACAAAGTCTTCCATTACTGGTCTATTGATCATGCCAGAAGCTTGTATTTTTACCATCGTTGATTTTCCATTAAATCAAAGGCTTCATGATGTGTTTGAGTTTGACAATATTGGCCCATGGAGAACGAAGAATTTTATACTTACAATGAGATGGAATATCTTCGATTTGAGTTGAGCTATATTTCTCTTTAATGGCCGTCTTCAATAAAGAATCCCCTTCAGAATAAAACTTCCATATCCATTTGCTGAAGAGGGCAAAATTAGTACAATGGACCTTGTTAATACTTATTCTGCCTAAATGTTTTGGGAGAGTGACAATGTCCAAGCTAACAAAATGAGCTCCACCTTGGCCATCCGTGCCTTTCCATAAAAATCTTCTCATGATACGTTCAATCTTCTTGCATATAGTGACAGGAGCTTGAAAAACAGAGAGCATGTAAGTGGGAAGGTGCTCTAACACAGCTTTAACCATGGTCAATCTTCCTCCTTTTGACAAGTAAGTGAACTGCCACTGATTAAGCTTCCTCTCAATCTTATCAATTGTGCTATCCCAAAAAGATAGTGTTGGAGGATTACCACCCAAAGGCATACCAAGGTAGTTAATCGAAAGAGGAGATGATTTGAATCCTTAAAGTGTTTCCATCTGAGTTAACTGCAAATGATCTAGATTAATGGCAGATAGAGTTAATTTTCTCACATTCACTTTCAATCCTGAAGCGATCTTGAAACTTTTTATTATAAAAATTAAGTTATTGATCTTAGTATCATCTCATTCAGCGAAAAGGAGAATATCATCAGCAAACATTAAATGGAAGATATGAGCCTTGCCATTTTGAAATTTGCAACCTTTTATCAATCTTTCTTTTGGGCATAAAAAATCATTCTAGAAAGGTAATCCATGGCCATAACAAAAATGAAAGGGGATAAGGGATCACCTTGACGAATACCACGATTTGCATAAATCTTTCCTCTTAGTCTGCCGTTAATAAGAATTGAATAGCTTGTAATGGAGATGCAAGCCTTTATCCACCTAATCCATGAAATATTCTGGAAGAGCTCCATTGCTAAAAAAGTTAAAGTTTTTTTTGTGGGATGTATATTATAAAGGGATCAATACTTCTGAGGTGATGCAAAATTGTCAACCGCTCAATCGCATTAGCCCTTCTCGCTGCGTTCTTTGTCTCAATCATTGCAAAACGTTGGAACATATCTTCATTCATTGCCCATACGCTCAATACATGTGGAACAAGTGCCCAGATCCTTACTCTATAATTATACACAATTTTGAAGATATAAACTGTCTACTTAATGACTTCTTCTATTTTAGATCCAATTCACAGCATATGGTTTTAATCACCAATTTGAGAGGTGCCATCTTTTGGTGGGTATGGAAGGAACGGAACGTGCGAATTTTCAAGCTCGATCATAAATGGAAATCCCCATCTATCATTTGGGAAGACATTATTCTCACTATTGTGGAATGGAGTATAAAATCCTCTCTCTTTAAGAACTATTCTGTTACTATGATTGTTCTAAACTGGTGTACTCTCTTGTAATCTCCTGGTGCTTTTTCTGCTCCTCTATTAATATACGTATCTTTTTCCCAAAAAAAAAAAAAACAGACTTTAATGGCGTGAGCATGCATTTTGACCTTTTGCACGGCGCATCGTTGGCTCGATTTTATAAATAGTTTGGTTTTTTTAGTAAAAATAGACAAACCTCTATTAGATAATATGGAGTTTCATTTCAAAATTAATTGGCAATGAGGGAACTTCATGTTATCTAATAACCCTTTTGAATTTTGTTTGGAAACGAATTGAGAAGTATACCTAAATTAATTTTTATCATCAATTTTTCCCTTGCAATTCCATATAAATCTCGATAAACTCGTCGACATTCTCTTCCTAATACAGCTTCGAGTGATCCATCTTGTATCTGAAGTATCACTTAGATCTTAAAAAAAAATCTTGCTAGTTAAAGACATCGATACACATATAATCCTTCAAGTTTGCTATTGACTTCAATCACATTTTCTATGTCTCATGCTGACCCTTTTTAAGACTTGTCTACTAGGTAGAGTATGATGGTGCTCTATGCTCTCTCAGACTTATTCTTATTGGAATAAGAAATTGTATAATGCAACTTACGTACTCATATCATCAATGGCCTTCGCGACTTTCAATTGCACACAAGCATCGCTTTCATCATCTTCTTCTTCTAGAGATTGAAATCTCATATTCCATTAAATTATTTTTCTAGTTCAAATCTTGTGTTATGAAAATGGCAATCAACAACGGATGCGAAGATAAAGAAAGCGTAAAAGAAGAAGAAATAACACAAAATTTATGTGATTTACTTATGTTGTGTTAGCTAGTCCACTGGCAGAGAGGGGGTCGAAGTTTTATTAAGGAGAGCAAAATACAGAATTACATAATGAACATATACAGAATGTCATAATCGACTAGGATTTAATTCAAGTTTATATATGCACTCTCATTAAACCCTATTACAGAATGTGTAAGCATAAAATAGAATGCGGATGCGTAAGCGCATACGGAACGCGCAACAGAATGCGGAAACGCTTACGCTGCGGAGTGTGAATGCAGGATACGCTAAACGAATGCGGATTACATTGCTGCAATGCGGGATGTGTTTGCTATCTCAACATCTTGCAAACATGTTCAAAAAATATGTTTCTTAGAAATCGCAACCATTCTAGAGATGTTTTAAGTGGATTAGAGGAAACAAGGAGAAAATTTCTATCTGACACTTTGATACCAATTTGTTGTTTCAAACGGAAGTAAAACCCCGAAGTCCTCTGATCAAGAACCCACACTGCCTAAACGATAAAAAAGAAAAGAAAAGAGTTAAGATAAAATCAGAAGAGCAAATGAAGTGGCTCTACTAATTAGCTTACATCTACTGGCAAAATCAGAGATGAGAGCTTTTTACAAATTCCTGGATATAAAAAGCATAAGCTGTGCAAAAAGGTATATAAATGAGGTGACTTCTAACAACTAACTTAACAAACTTAATCATGGTGAGGCTTAACCATGGTAAGAGATAGTAAACCAAAATCATTATAACAATGTCACATTTTATGATGTCCAATATAATAACTACTTAAAATGATAATCGAAGGCTTTTTTTTTTTTAATTACGAAGTCATATAGTATGTCATTTTTAGTAGCCATAAGCCCTCTTAAAATTCATGTTCACTTAATCTAAAATTAGTATTTTTTTTTTTCTTGAGTTCTCTAAAATTTGTTTTCTTATCTATTGAATAAAATAGTTTCTCCCATCAACCCTTGAACAAAATAATTAACACAATATTATTGAATTCATGTAAATCTTTGTACTCTTTATCTCATCTTTTTTTTTTTTTTTTTTTTTTTTTTTTAACCCAACTAGCATACCAGTATAGTGACGCCTCTTTTTTAATGCCAGTCAAAGCTCACTTTTCTTTTTCATGTGTAGTATGTTTAAATCTCACAGAATAACTCTCTAATCTCTACTGTGTTAAATAACAACTTAATTAAAGCAAATATAAGGTACTATATGATATACATATACTTTTTTCATTGTTTCGAAAAAAATGTAAACTTCTTATTGTTCACACTTTGGTATCATTTAAAAAATGATGTAAGAGTTTAATGAACTTTAATAAAAATAAGTGTTAAAATTCTTACTAGCAGCAATATCTCAATCTACATAAGTGTATGGTGATTAAAAGAATATGGGTTCAATCCCTTGATATTAATAGATATTTCTATAAAAAAAAATTGTAACTAAAAACAAATCAGTTAATAAGTAAATATTTTACTCTTTCTTCTATCTCAATATATATATATATTACTCTTTCAAAATACGCTAAAAATACTCGTTATTAATATTATATCCATATTCTTTTCAAAAAAAAAATATATATATTATATCCGCATTAATTATAATATGTTACTATTTTTGTATATATATAATTTAATTATTTTGTACGGTATAATGAAATTGTTGGGGTTTCAAAAAACAAAAAAAAAACAAGAAAAAAATGAAACTGTTGGTTTGCTCATAAAATTGTCGAATCTATAAACATGTAGAGTAATGAAAATTTATTACATTTCATACGGAAGAAAGCACTTGAAATTTGTTTGAGAGTACACAAAACCAAAAAAGCAATAAAAGTGGCTCCAATTGAATCATGGCCAATATTTGATTGCAACTCCAATCGAAGAACCAAACTCATAAACTCCACGAGATCAGCTGTATAAACAATAAACAAAATATTAAAAAAGTTAGTTAACTTAAAAACTACCAAGTTCATAAGAATTTATTAAAAAACAACTTAAAGGAACATTTCTCCAAGAACGAATTGTTTTCAATCTTATTTATAAAGGTCTTGAATCAAACACAGTTCAATTAAAAAAAAAAAAAAAAGAGTATAGTTATTTGGACGGCTTTTCAAATAGTTTATCATAGATTCCTCCACGAACAATTTCAATCATTAGACTTCAAGAAACCAAGAACCCTAATTAAATTGCCATGAAACTGAAACTTCTAGTGCGTGTAAAATAACATAAAAAGATACTTTTTTTTTATTAAAACAAAACCATGATGAGTTCTGAACAATCAAATTCTTGATCCAAAATGTAAACACAGCCGGTTGACAAGAAACACCAAAAGATTCTTGAGATTAAAAAAAATATATGAGAGAAATTGATCAAGATGGAAAGAAGAAACATACCTATGATGTAGTCTTTCATCTCTTGTAATTCTTCTCCTATTCATATTCTTTTTCGTTTGTTGGACGAAGGCGAGGGCGGGGATGCATACGACGAGGGCGCAAACGAGGAGGGGCATGCATGATCAGTGATAGCATATTGCGGAGGCAAGAAGGCATTGAAGCCTTGAATGAGCTGTGGATGTGCTTGAAATAAATGTCTTACTCTTTGAACGACTTGTGGAATGTCCATTGTTTGAGCACTTAAATTGTTAATAACCTGAAGAAACTCTAAGTACTTTTCTCTTTCGTCTTTGAACACTTGCTCCACTGTTTTCAGATATAAAATGGCATCCATTATAGCCTAGACACTTCACTTTTTTTAATTTTCTGCAAATATATGGAACTCACTTGACCACCCCCGAGCCTTGCTATTTATAGGTAAATGTCGTAACTGCTCTTTTTTTTTTTTTTTTTTTTTTTTTTTTTTTTTAATGAGGCAAAGATTAATTCACTGGATTACCCACAAATTTCTAACACTTCTTGATTTTTTTCTCTAGTTAAAGGTAAATGTTTGATCGAATGAGTCGGTAGCGCAGTTAGTTATCTTGTTTGGTGCTAATTCATTTTAACTCCAGGGTCACGATGGTCCCCTTCCCTCAATTTGTATTAAAAAAAAAAAGTAAATTAGTTTTTCTAATTTTCTAGATTTATTATATTTAAATATTGTTAATGATTTTTAGAGATTGTTATTGATGTATTATATATATATAAAATATAACGAAGGTACTAAAAAAAACAAAAACAAAAGAAATATAATGCAGAAGCCAGTTTAACATTCGTGTCATTATGAATTTATGATTGTGGTTGAACGATTTTCGAAGATGTATTGAATTGTTATTTTAGAGAGGTCAAAGAGCTTAAGAACTTTTCTTTTTTTATTATTTTTTTTCTTTTTTTATTTTTTTATTAATTAGGTCTTGCACAACTCATTCAAGTGATGGAGGGTGTGAAAAAATGCACAATGAGATCATCCTTTTCTTGTACTTTATTAGTGTCAAACACCATATATATGTAAACATTTCCAAGTGGTATATTTTTTTCATTTACTTATCTTGTTCAAATATAAACAAATGTTATAACATAATGAGTTATAATCTATAAAATTTGTTTGGTTGAAAGATCTCCTTATTGTATCATATTTGAAATGATTATATTCAATATTATATTATGTGTAATGATATGTAGAGACCCAAAATATATAGGTATCAAATAGTAAAAAAAAAAAAGGTGTCAAGGAAAAATATAAATGGACAACGCTAAGTATCAACGATTGAACTATTTTGACTTTAAACATTTTTTCATCAATGAAAGATACATCTAATTTAGTCATATCAAATCTAGCTTGAACTATTTCTTTTCTAATCAATTTTATGCGTGTTTTTCTTATATTTTTGTAGGGTATTGAGCAAAGCCGTATTTCGGCAGTCAAGAGCAAAATGAGCTAAAGCAAAGTACGACTGAAGAAAAAGGGCAAAATGATAACCATTTTGCCCTATCGAAGCATCGTGGCACCTCAAAACGCTTGCCATGACGCTCAAGTCACTAGCCTCATTCCACAAAAATGCAATGATGCTCCTCAACATTATGCGAGGTTAAATGTGCGAGCACGCATTTTGACTGTTGCCACCTCATTGTGGGCCCGATAGTATTAAATATAGTTTGGTATTTTTTGGTAAAAATAATAGACAAACCTTTTTTACTTTTGTTTGGAAGTGAATCGAGGAAGTATAATTGATTGATTTTTATGGTTGATCTTGTAACCACCCGAGTTTTCTTAGTTAGATATTTTGAATTTTTAGGGACTTATAATTGTTTATCAAGCTTCTAAGGTATTTAATTCCCCTATTACCTATTTAATTAATTATATGGAGATTCTATAAAATTATTAAATAATTTAAAGGGGTTTTTTTTATAGAATTAATGATGGAGAATTAATTATTGTTTCTTAATTAAAAAAATGGTTACATAGAGTTATTTGAATCAAACATCCTAATTTAATCTCTTATTCGAAACAACATATAAATACAAATAAATCTAACTTTTCCTTAGGTATTTTTTGAGGAACCAAACACATTCAACCCATCCAAACACCCCTCTTCTTCTCCAAAGCGCACACTCTCTTTCCCTCCCATTTTTCAAAGAACGTGTATCTTCTTTTGTAGATATACAGAGTTAGAGAGCTCCGTTTGTGAATATGAGACCAGATCCATACTCAGGACGAAGGGAGATTTTCGGAAAAACACTCTCCATTCACCCACCATTAACTCCAGTGACTAAACCTTTAAACACGTATCTTCTATAGATCTATGGAGCTAAAGAGCTCTGTTGCAAATCTGAGGCCAGATCCACGCTCAGTAGAATAAGAGCTTTCCAGAAAGGTATGACACGACCCTTTTCCACGCCAAACGCGTCCTTTGCTCAATTTCGATTCAAGCTCCGTTTGCTCAATTTTTCGTCTCGATTCTGTTTTTTGCAGTTTTAGGTGATTCTGAGACCCCGAGCTTGCTATTTTCTCTATTTTACTTGTTTATGACAGAAAATCACTATTTATTTATTAGGATCATTTCCTTATCTTGTTCGAGATTAGCTAGGGAGTTTCAAGAGATGATTCTTTGGATTTGGCAAAGGTAAATAACCTTTTAGTCCTATTCATGGTCTGTGGTTTATAATATGTATATCCATTTCATTGTTGTTCGTATTCATGATTGCTTGTGTGATATCATGTACCTTTGTTTCAGTCATTGAACTAGTGATGTTATCTGGATATGATACGCTTGACTTATGTTGTTGTGGTTAGGCCAGGATGTCTCACGATGAACTAGCCTATCGTAGCCTTAAGTTACGTTTATGCATATTTGGCCTGGATGTTCCGTGTGAACTAGCCTAGTATTTCTTGTTGTTGTTTGTTGTTGCGTGTCAGACCAAGATGTTTAGGTGAACTAGTCTGACACTACATGTCCCATTGGGGACCAGTTGATTCGGTGTTTCAAAAGGGACCTGAGAGATGTTTGTTGTTCCATAGGAAACTTGTATGTTGTCCCACATGGGATCTTATGAGTTGATAGCACGAGCTGGTGATCAGGAAGTAGGTGACCCAAACACAAACGTCGAATATGGGTTATTGATTAGGTGCAATGCGAGTGTGGAGATATACCACTCGTAGTAGTGTTAGGGAACTGGAAGGCCGACCGATTAGCTCTACTTCATACAAAGTCTGCCTGACTATAACCCAGAGGCATTACTACGGTCTTGGGTGTGCGTGGGCGATATCATATAGGGTGGGCGATGCAATGTTATCATCTCACAGAGTGGTGATTCATGTTATCAACTCACTGCGAGTGTTTGAGGACTGAAAGGCGCTATGTAGCTCAGCTAGCCAGGATACTCTCCCTAGTATTGGTTACCGAGATTTCCCAAGTTGGTCATAGGAGTACTTTGGAGGGTATTTTGGTCTTTTGGAACTGGTAATTAGACAGTTCATTGGAACAATGATCTGCGAACCCCTTGATAAAATCTTATGGCTTATATTATATTACTTGATATGTTCTAGTGACTGTATACATGTTGTACCCCGAGTAGGGGATCCTTAGTGAGTGTCAAAATTTACCTCTATCCATGTTGACACTACTACAATTTCTTATATAGATGGTGGGCTAAAACTGTAGGTCGAAAAACACAGAAAAATAGGTGGCGGGCGTTAAGAGCCCGCCTTTAATACTTAACAATGGCAGGCACATATGCCTGCCTTTATATAAAAAATATGGCAGGCATTAAGACCTTCCGTTAAAGAGTTTAGGTGGCGGGCCTTGCCCGCTTGGGTAAATTATCAAAGAGGGTCTCTTTCTCAAACTTATTGTCGAATTGGGTCTGATTTGCAACATTTTTTAAAAATAAATTTTTAAGTATTCAGAAGAGACTCAATGAGCTTTAATTTTAGATTTAGTGGCACGTGGCAAAATTAATCGTAACTAAGTTTTGACTTGTTTTTCCGGGCAATTTGAAAAAGTAGGGCTGATTTGAAAACTTATAGCAAAATTAAGGTATTTTTCAAACTATCTACAAAAACAATGTATTTTTTTTAATCTTTTATGGGTAAAAGTGAAATTCAAGATTTACAATAAAAAAAAATTATGGGAAGTTGTAATTGCAGAACCGAATCTGCCATGGCACTGGCAGATTCCATATGATTTGACTTT
>JBBMKA010044573.1:0-54386 GCA_037833695.1 Sechiopsis laciniata | reverse complement strand
ACTACTATAAAAAAGAAAAATAAAAAATTATATACTATTAATTAAGACCAATTCATGAGTTATTATTTTAAATAATCACTAGTTAATTTTGTTAAACGAACATCATATATATATTATAAAATTTTAAGGAAAATTTATAGTCAATATTCATAAAAATATTTAATAAAAATATAAAGTTTAGATAAATTGGCACGTAGATTTAGATAAACGGACACACAGATTTAGGTAACCACCGCTTATAATAAACGGTGAGGCAAACACGGGTTGAGTTATTATAACCAACCCGGCCGTTTGCATAAACGATGCCCCAAACATATCCTAATAGGTTATAAATATTTATTTTCAATATATTTTCATCCATCGTTACTTTGATATTAACACGAGGTCTTTCGAACAAGAAGATAACTTTACAAGAATACAATGAATCTATGGTTTATTATTATTATTATTATATTGGGTTAAATGGTTGCTAGATCAACAAATTTGAATTTGTTACCATTTATTACTAAGAAAAAGAAATGGTACAAAATTTACTTTTTTTTTCAATTTATTCTTTACAGATTTAATAATTAGTAGTTAAACGCTTAACAAAAGCATCATTAAACTAACATGCAATACATGAACCCTTATATGGAGTCATTTAATGATTAAGAGGATCTTGAAGAATTAAGATATAACGAGTTTAATCCAAAATGACCTCTAAACTAGGAATTAGTTTCCTGCGAATTTTTTTTACATCAAAATATTGTAGGATAGACGGTATGTCTTGTGACACTCGCCAAAGTGTAGAGGTGTCCATTTTCTCCGCGGAGAATTCTTGTTTAGGTGGGAACAGGGTTAGGGACAGGGAGGGGAATTCTCCGTGGGCTAATCGTTTCTTCGATCCCCACCCTCTTTACTTTTTTTTTTTTTTTTTTTTAATTTTAAAATTCTTTATTTTATTCCTTTAATTTTCAATAAAAATATATTTGTTTATGAAATAATCTAGGCTTATGAATATATATATATATTTTAATAATTAACATTATAGTTGAAACTTATAGGTATTTTCTAAGAAAATTTAATTATTTGAAATTATTGTCCAAAAAAAAAATTAAAAATGAAAAAAGAAAAAAAAAAATTAAAAAAAAATTCATGTGTGAAATCCAATCACCAGCGCGATCCTCGAAAAAAAAAATAGGAATTTTTGTAGGGACAAAGATTAAGTTAAGTGGTGGGGATGGGGAAGCCATTCCCCGACCCTGCTCTGTCCAGTGGACATCTCTACCAAGGTGCACACAAGCTAGTCTAGACAGTCATGGATATAAAAGAAAAATAGGAAATATGTGCTCTATGATCAAGATGTCGTAAGTTTAACACATACTCTTAACAAACTCATCTCTTTCACTATGGAAGAAATAGTTTTCTAAAAAAAAATAAAAAATTGTTGGCGTAAAAGAGAGCCCTAATTACGCTAAATCCACCTTGAAGAAATAAAAGATAGAATGAATGAAGCAATATAGACAAGGTTGGGACGACACATCGATTGTGGCATGTGAAGTTGTACAACTCGACCGTCAACATGGCCCGACATTTGTTCACGAGAATAGCCGTTGACAAACGCGTCTTATTTCTGCTTTTAAATCTGTACTAATTATTTCTTTCTATAAATTTCTTTAGGTTAAAATCTTGAACTTAATTTTTACATTGACAAAAATTTATATATAAATATACATAAACTTTTGAAGTTTTTTTTTTTTTTTTTTTTTAAAGCTTTTGTATTTTGTATTTTATTATTATTATTATTATTAAGTAACAAATTGGGGGAAATGATCAACAAGCTTTACATAAAGACACTATTGCTCTCAAATAATATAAGAGACAAATACCAATTTTTAAGATCGAATCCATATGTTGTACTTTGTACTTAATATTAAAATATATATTTTTCATAAATATTTCAAAATTGTGTAGATTTTGGTCTTCTTTCACATAGAACTTTCGCTAAATATTCTAATAAATTATATATTAAGGGTTGTTTTGAAACGTTTTAGATAATTCAAAGGATTTGTTATAAATTTTATGAGAATAGTCAATTTCTAAGAAAATTTCAATCATGGATTTATTTCAAATTTATAGAAGAAAACTAAAATATATTTCAAAATTTATCACAATTTTTTTTTTTATAAAAAAACAATAAACTAATTTTATAGCTTATTGATAAAATCCGGACTAAATTTATATATTTTAACCTAAGCTTCAACCATTACAAATCATTATACTAAATTTAAAAATATAAACTTTTGTTGAGAGGACAATGATGTTGGTTCCTTTTGCCTTAAAGTTCCAAAATTGCCCTTTCACAATGTCTTTATATTCATTTCCACAGTCCCTCTTCCACATCTCTCAGCTCATACATCAATGGCTTCCAAACTTTTGACCACCATCTTCACATTTCTCTTCCTTTTCTTCTTCTTATCCTCCTCGACAACCGCTGTTGTTGCTCGACCTGTGCCCGATTCTTCAAACATTTCTTCGAGAACGACTCGAGATGGGGTATGCAAATTTATAAGATTTTTTCTAGTTAATACCTATTTCTTGAAAGAAAGATAAAGGTAGTAATTAAGCATTGTGATTTTTTTTTTTTTGGTGAAGTTTAAGGTTGTGGATGATGTTTTGGAGGAGGAGAGTTGTGATGAAATTGGAGAAGAATATTGCTTGATGAGAAAAACTCTTGCAGCTCATGCTGACTATATCTACACAGATAAGCAGAAGCCTTGAGATTAATTATATGTCATCTTATTAACGTTTCAGTTTATGTGCATCTCAACTATTTTTACAGAGCATACCGTTTGAATCCGACAACTGCCCATCTTATTCTCATCAAATATATACAAGAGCTTTCTCTCTATATATGAGAAGCCCTTTTTTCATCACTTTTCTCCCCTAACGTAGATTCATTCATCAAGAATTTGGGAGAAAAGGAAAAAGTGATTCTTCAAGTTTCTTCAATCCAGGAAAGTCGATGTTATCCGAATCATAGATTTAACTTTGTGATCTTTTGGTTGAGAATATATGCTTTAGCTAATTGGGCTACACTTTTGACTAAAAATAATCATAGTAGTTGAAGATATATGCTAGATTTTTGTACCTTTTAGAATCATAATATATGTTAAATGGTTATGTATAAAGATGTAATGTGTTTAAGTTATAATTTGATTGGGTCCATTGTTGTTGTTTTTTTACTTGGGAAAATAATCAAGTATTCAATTCTTACCAAGGTAATAGATGAAAACCCTTTCGATATGTCGAGAGGCATCAATATTTATTATTTAATCGTGTAATCAATAAGTATATTAGTTTTAGTTATATATATATATATATATATATTGAATAAATATATTAGTTTATTACGTGAGACTCACTCTTTTATTTTATTTTAGCGAAGGGGTTTTGTTTTGTTTTAGCCCAAGGGGTGACACTCTTTATCTTTATTCATTTGTGTACCTCCTTTTAGAGCTAGAAATAAATAGGTAGTTTGGAAGTTGCCTTAAGAAGTTTTTTTTGTCCTCATCACATGTTGAAAAGAAGATTAATTTAAATCCAAATAATTTATTCATAATTCCATTTTTTTTTTCCATAGAACACATTTGGAATTTTAACCATAACTCATTGATTATATATATTTGAAACAAAAACAACCTTCAATAAACAACTTTAAAATAGTATATCCTAAATTCTCATTTGAAAGGGTTGCAAACTGGTCCGTTTTCACGGATCACATAAAAGAAAAAAATAAAATAAAAAACAAGGCTGAACCTAATAGTAAACAAAGATTTCTCTCCTATTGATAAGGGAGTATCGAAACTCCACATGGTAGAAATTGACCCTATTAATTCCCTAGATTTTGAAGGAAGATCCTATTTAGTCACAAGGGGATTAGGAAACTCGAACTACAAATCTCATGGTCATTAATCATACATCAAGATGTTGCTGAGTTATTATTCTTTTCATTAGTTTGAAATTCAAAAAGATAAGTTAAATACTACTCTGGCCAACAAATTATTGCTACATCAGTGTATCACGACTGGACGGGACTAGATAATAAATATTGAGGCCAAAAATTTTGTGGAGGCATAGTAATAAAGACTTTGTTTACAAAAGGATTTAAAAAAAAAAAAAAAAAAAATGGGAACCATATATGATAAAAAAATATATATTTAAATCAAATTTATTTTATTTGATTTTGGGGGCATGGCCTCTTAATTGCTTGCAAGGGTAGTTGAACAAAAAAAACCTATAAACTATTCTAAAGCATTAAAAATAAATATAAGTAGAAATCATTACTAACTAAATAAATGACAAAGTGGATTTAGTGCAACAAATAATTGATATGTATACTCAATTTATAAAAATGCTAACTAGATTAGTATCAATCTTTAAACAGATATATTCTTAAAAAAAAAATTAAAAAAAATCTTTAAACAGATAATATTATATGACAGAAATTAATATGTATTTGAAAAATATGACAACTTTTCATCTTGTACAAATATTTATTTATATTCACGGCAATGATATGCGTTTATGCCACGGACTCCCATTCTTCTTGTACAACAAATCCACGAATTTCACATCTTCATATCTTATTTGGAAAAAAAAATAAAAAATCAATTTTTGTTCTTACAATTTTAATTTCATCAATAACATGTCCTATCATTTTTTATTTTTTATTTTCAACTTTATCATTTAAACCTCAAAACCAATTGTATGAATTTTAACTTTAAACTTATGTAACAATTATATCCTTGGTTAAATTTCTCCTTCAATGATTGTTTGAAACGTTACTCGATGATAGATTTTTTTAATGTCAGCTTTCATGCAACATTTGGACCTATCGTCTGATTTTAATGTTATGGGATCAGCTTTCGTGCACCTCGATTAATGTTATGAGATATATTGTTTGATCCTACAACATTTAGGTACCAAGAAAACTCGTAAGAAATTAATTTTTAGATAAGTGACTACCATGGATTGAATTCATCACGTTATCCACTTCAAGAACCTTCTTAAAATTGAACATATTAGAGAATTCTTTTGAATGAGATTGAAACATGTATAAACTTAAGAAGGTGTTTGGATGAGTGATTATAAATGATTATTTTTAGTGATTAAAAATTTAAATTTTAGTAATAGCTTGTTTGGACGTGGTTATTAAGTATTGCGGCTAATAACTTGTTTGCATGTAGTTAGCAATGAGTAATTATTTTGAAGAGTTTAGAAATGGGTGATTAAAAGTTAATGATTAGAAATGAGTGCTTAGAAATGAATGATTTATTTTGAGTGGTTAGAAATGAGTGATTAAAAATAAGTGATTAGAAATGAGTGATCATTTTGAGTGATTAATAATTCGTTTGGATGTGCTTGCTTGAAGAGGATTGTAAAAATTCGTTTGTAATAGCTCATTAATAACATCAAACAAATACCCCTTAAGTGTAATTCGATTCAACTAATCAACTAACCAACATAGAGTGACCTAATGGTCATTCATGGTGACTACCTTATCTAAGAAATTATTTTCTAAGGGAAGCAATATGCTTGGTAATATTAATAAAAAAGTATGCAAATTGTCCGGACATATATATCAGAAAAAAAAAAAAAAATCAAACTTTGGATTTTTAAATCAATAAAATGAAAAGTTTTGAGATAAAATTATTAGGAAAAATTACATTTTAGTTCTTTAAGTTTGAAATCTAATTTTGATTTGGTCACCATATTTTAAAATAAAACATTTTTATACATGACATTTTAATAATATTTACTTTTAGTTATTATTTTTTTAGTTCATTTTTATATTTATTTTCTTTTAAAAATTAAATTCACATCAAAATTAAAATAAATTTAAAATTAGTCTAATCTCATTTCAATTATATATAACTTTACGTAATTATCTCAATAATTAAAAGTAAAATTATTAAAATGTCACGTAAAATTATCCAATTTTAAAATAAATAAACTAAATTAAAACTAGATTCTAAACCAACTAAGAAGATATTTCCAACTAAAAAGATATTTTCTCAAATTATTATGTTAAAAATGAATTTTCTCTAAAAAAAGGGGGAAAAAATAATCATGGAGGCCGCAGAATAAGGCGCCAACATAAGCACAATTTTCCCGCCGGAAAGGCACCGAATCTCTTCTCCCTCTCCCAACAAACCACCACAGTTCATCGAAAAAGACAATGACCAACGCCGCCACCGCCGCCGCCGGAGACAAAAAACAGTACTGGCTTCTGAAGACGGAGCCATCGGAGTGGTCATGGGCAGATCAATCGGCGAACGGCGGGCGAACGAAGTGGGACGGCGTGAAGAACAAGCAAGCACAGAAGCACATAAAGTCCATGAAACTCGGCGATCTCTGTTTCTTTTATCACTCCGGCGCCAAGGCTCGCCGCGTGGTCGGTGTGGTCGCCGTCGCACGGGAGTGGTACACGGAGGCCGACGGCGGAGACGCCGTCGTCGACGTAGAGGCGGTCGGGGAAATGAGAGGAGCGGTGGATTTGAAAGAGATGAAGAAGGAGATCGGAGGAATGAGGAATTTCGCGCTGTTCCGCCAACCGCGGCTGTCGGTTGTGCCGGTAGGGAAGGAGATTTGGGAGAAGATCTGCGAATTGGGCGGTGGATTTGAAGGGGATGGAACAGAGTAATTTTGAATGCACGCAAGGTGTTTGTGAATATGCCTAATAGAATTTTGTTTTGAAATGGAGATGTATTTTGGTTGGGATCAAAATATTTTGAGGGGCTTGAATGTGGAAAGCACGCAAAGTGTTTGTGAATATGCCTAAGAGAATTTTGTTTGAAAATGGAGATGAATTTCTTGTTGGGATCTAAGAATTTTGAGGGGCTTGAATGTTGAAAGCGATTTTTGTTTCATCCAGAAAGTTAAGGCTCAGGTATGTTTTTGTTTGTTCTATAAAGTTGTAATTTATGGACTTTCTTCTACTTCTTCATCAATGCCAGAACTAGAGCTCGTTTTCTTCTTTGGTTAGTATTTTTTGTGACTATTTGGACCAGGTTTTGAATTCATTTTAAGGTAGCTAACACCATGAATGGAAATTTATTCATATTTTTGTGAAAATATTGAACTGAATTTTGAAATTGGGATAGAAAAAACATTTTTTTTTAGTTAAGATCAATTGGGGGTAGGTAATTGGAAAATCACCTCACATTCCCTTTTTTTCATGATCCAAATTTGGAGTTTGGCTACCATATAACCAAGGGCACACATGGTGTCTCAAAACCCACTTGGAAGATGTAAGATCTCACCCAATTGGCTTGATTAGGAAAACAACTAAACCAAAATCTATTCATTCTTAGGATATTATTCACTTTTTGTTATAATATGACTTTGTCTTTTATAGGATAGCATATATTATTCTATAATTGAAAAAAAAAACTTATCAGCATATATTAATATAGCTAACCACCATCTAGGAGTGGCCTAGTGTTAACATTAATATATATATATATATATATATAGATGATGGAAGGGAAGCCATGGAAATTACCTACTTTGTAGTTTGTAATAATAAAAAATAGGTTAAAATCTTAAATTGGTCTCTCGACTTTCGCTTTGATTCTATATAAGTGTTTGAACTTTCAAAAGTCTATATTTAGTCATTCTAAGTGTTCTTTGTTGTTAATGCACAATTAACCAACCATTAAAATAAAATAAAATAATATTTTCATTTTTCTATCCTCAAACTTATCTCTTTAGCTCCCCTCCATTTTTTTTCCTCTAGTGTTTCTCTTTCTCTCCCATCACAAAAGGAATTAACTTTCTTCCATTTTAGTTCTTGTTTTCTTCTTTCCTCAAACTGTGAATCTCCATTTCGTCATCGAAAGCTTCCTCTAAGTCCAGATTAGCATAATCTTCCAGTACAGAAGTAGAGTTTTTGGTTTGATCTGGAGAAGTAGAGGAGATTTCAAACACACCGCCAAAGAATTTCCTAATAGAAAGAGAAACAGTAGAGGAAAAAATGGAAAGGAGTTAGAGGAGGTAAGTTTGAGGATAGAAAAATAAAAATATTATTTTATTTGATTTTAACGGTTGGTTAACTGTGCATTAATGGTAAGGATCATTTCCAAGCTTACAAGGGACTGAATATGGACTTTTGAAAGTCCAAACACTTAAATGGAACCAAAGTGAAAGTCAAGGGATCAATTTAGGATTTTAACCTAAAAATTAACTCAAAATTTATTTTAAAAACGTAGTTTAAAAACAAGTTTTGAGTTAGTTTTTATTTAAAATTAATTTAATTATAATTTTAATCCACCTTTTATGATGTAACTAAGGGTTTTGTTTTTGTATTAAAATTGAACATTGTTGAAATGTAAGTAGTAAAAATCATTTTTATTTTGAAATTTAAAGACTAAATAGAACCTTTTTCCAAAACCTAGAGACTAAAAACAATACTTTTTTGCTAGGTCAACATGTGAACGACATCAATGTATTCTTATGATCAAGAGATTTTGAGTTCGAATCATCCATCTTTCAATTAATTAAACTATAAAAAAAAAATGGTTCGAGTTGAGTTGAGTTGAGTTAGAGTAATTGTTTAAAACAAAATGAATTTTAGACTTGGTCAACTCACCAACTTGTATCTAATGTTATAGTAATCCAACCCAACCTATATATTTTCGGGCTGAGTTGGGTTCTCGATTGTAAATATTTCCTATTTCTTCTTTAAAGTCAAGTATATATAATTCATAAATATATAAAGAAAAAAAAATGATACTGGACTTAAATCCAAGCTACTAACTTGTAAGTGCACGCCTTGCTACCAATATATTAATTTTTGGGAAATTTACGAGATTTGTCAATTTCAAAAAATAATTACAAATATAATTACTTTTAAAAAAATTAGCAACTATAATCATTGGTATTAATAATAATAGTGTATTAATGATTTTATTGTTTGATGACAATTTAGTTCAACATTACGGTCACGGGTTCGATTGTGAAAATTGGTAGTCAAGATGATATTAGGGAAATAAAAGGTTGTACGTTCAATACATGATTGATTGAGATGCCAAAAAAAAAAAGTAACTTAGACACTTTAAGATCTCGTTTGATAACTATTTTGTTTTTAGTTTTTAGTTTTTGAAATTTAAGTCTATAACAACTATTATACCATATATTTTTTTTACATGAATATCTATATCTTACTTATATTTGTAGTTTCCAAAAGTTTATTTTTGTTTTTAAAATTTGGTTAGAATTTATATAGTTTCTTAAAGAAAATTAGATACATCGTAGAAAAGTTATAGCACATTGTAAGAAATATAAATAAAAGTAAATTTAAATTTCAAAAATACAAAACAAAAAACTCAAACGAGAGATATCCAAAAGAAAAAAACATTAATGTATAGGCCAAAGGAGGGTCTTGAAAATCCATGCGGTTTTTTTTATTTGAAAGGAAATCCATGCGGTTAATAGGTTATGTTCATGTAAACAATAAATTTTTTTTACCGTTTTCTTAACATTCTCGCAAACACTATTTTTCTCTCCCTAAACACTTTTTGTGGTTCAATAATCTCATTTTTCTCTTAATTACATTTCATTGCCTTAATTACTATTAGATGTTTCAATCCTTTCACCTCATGTTGAATTAAAGATGTACCATTTTGTATGGTAAATACTATAAACAATGTAATATAGGTTTTATAAAAAAGAAAAAAGAAAAAAGAAAACAATGTAATATATGTTTATTTATTTACCAAATTCAAAGGCAAATAAAAATAGTAGATTTGGCGAAAAAGAACAGTACTCTTAACCACTTAATCATAAACAAATATTTATATCGTTAAATTATTATTCTGGTACCATGTATTTTTAATGTTAGTGTCCAATATTGATTAAAAAAAAAAAAAATCACAATGAAATAAATATTATTTAATTTTGTAAAAAAATTAAAATCCCGTTTGATAATCGTTTGATTTTTTTTTTGTTTTAGAAATTTAAGCTTACTTTTAATCGAATTTCTGATAAGATCTAATTAATTCTATTTATGTAATCTAATTTTCCTACCTTTAAATTGAATATTGTGGTTCATGGTGGATATTATGCTTTATTTAAATTATGAGTTGAATTACAAAAATAGTAGTGAAATATAGGGGTGTTCCCAATTCGATTCGGTCCAGTTTTTTGCCAAACCATGAACCGTAACCGAATTTGTCGGTTCTGTAAAATCAAGAACCTAAATAAAACCAAAGATTTCGGTTTAGCTCGGTTTGGGTTTAACTGATGAAATAGGAAGAACCTTCAAGCCACCGTCCACAAAACCTCATTGAATCGAAGAAAAAAATCGGACTAAATATCCAAAAGAACAAACAACGTTGATCACAAAACAAACAAACAAACATACAAACAACAGCCCAAAAAACAAGAATTTATCCTTCTTCTCTTCAGTGTGCGTTAAATTTAATTTTAATGGTCACCACAGTCGTAAATCCTTCCTTGATGCAATTCTCTTTGCATGCATCCTTTTAAGTATCAATACAAACTCACAAGAACATGAGATGGGGAAATGATGAAAAGTAAAGAGAGAGGTGAATGAAGAAGATGAGATGGGAAAATATGAAAAGTAAAGAGAAAGGCAGAAAAAAATATGGGCTGACGATTTATTTTGTGTTAAAAGAAAAATGAGACATTTTATTAAAAAAGGAAAAAAAAAAGAAAAAAAAAAGAAAAGAAAAATGATTTAAAAAAGAGACGTAGAAACTGGGAATTCAAAGAGTTTTTTTGTTTAAATTAATTTAAGATTTAAATTGGGAAACAAATAAAAAAAGAAATGAGACATGGGGTTAGAAAGTCTGAGTCTTCTTGGAAATGAAGATTATGGAAAACGTGAGAAAAGAAGAGCGAGAAGTCCATACAATTTATTGTTTTTTTTTTTTTTATTTTTTTTTTTATAAAAAGTACATGTATTTATACATGTGACATGGGTGTATTTGGACAAGACTTTAATGAATTTTTATTTTATTTATAATAGAGGTTCGGTTCGGTTTTCTTCAATTTTTAAAACAATAAATTGTAAACCGAACCAAAAAATGCGGTTTTTACATTAATGAAATAGGATTAATTTTAGATTTTAGTTTGAATTTGGAAAAAAGTGAAAAAGGAAAAAATATTGAAAATGAAAAAAATAACAATAAAAGAAAGCAAAATTTAAAAAGGAAAAAAAGCAAATCTAAAATAGGTATTTTTATAACACATATAAATATGTGTTTGCAGGAACCGCAGATTGGAGGCCAGCAACTGCGGAAAAGGAAAAAGAAAATAAGATCCTCCACACGCCCATGGCCGAGTTTGTTTATTTGTTTTAGTTTCTTTTTATTGATTTATTTTTGTTACTTTAATTACTAGTTAGTTTTACTTTAAATTGAAGATAGTTTTAATTTCAATTGTAGTTTTGTGAAGGTTTGGACTAAATAGAATTTTCTTTTAATTCAAAGATTATTTGTTTCTTGTTTTTTTTTTATTCTTGATTGATTGTTAGCTAATTGAATTGACGACTTAGTTTGTTATCAATCAATACATGCTATACATGATTTTGTGATAAGTTATTGTTTCGAATAATTGTAAATTGTAGCAATGAGTTGGTTCAATTATGACTTTTCCAAATTACATAGCTTACACAATAGACTCAAATAAAACAAATTAACAAAATTAATTAATTTGTAGTCGTCTCGTTAATTGATTTTGGTTTAGTCGTTCTCACAAATTTTAATGCTATTATTTAATTGATATGGAACGCCATCATGCAAAATTAATTAAATAATAAGGTTTGAGTTTGATGCTGGGTAAGAAGTCAATAAAATAGAAGAACAGTTACTTATTGTGTGTGACTTTTCCAAGTAGGTAGACTAATTATTTGAATTCGAAAAATTTAAATTAATTATGTTAACGTATGATCAAGATTACAATTAGATTAAACTAAATCGTGAATTGGAAGTTTTCCTTAAATTATTTATTTTTATTGTTTTACTTAGAATTTCATTCAAATACCCAAAACCCCATTTTTATTTGTTTTTAAACATTGAAAAATTAATTCATAGATCTTTAGGGATTCGACCTGATTACATTATTTCTACATGTTAGAATAAGTTAATCGGTATTTATTTTGGTGGGCTTCGACAATCCCATCAATTTCTTACTATTTATTTCACATTTCTTAAAATGTATTCAATTTTTTCTTAAAAAAGTACGTGGTTAACCAAATTTCAAAAACTAAAACATGTTTTTTTATACAATAAGAAAAAATATACTGTGAAATAGTTATTATAGATTTAAATTTCAATTTAAAAAGAAATAAATAATTAATTAATCTATTTATTTTGAGTTCCAAATCAAAAAATGTTCACTCACGTCTGTGCAATGTGCCTATTTAATAAGGAAAAGGAAAAGGAAAAAAAAATTGATTTTTCTATTTTCTATATTAAAAATATAATTGATATATGTTTTTAATTTTTATCTGGCGGCTTTTCGAAAGGCCTATAAATACTGGACCCTAACTCCGTACCCTATCAAAACACGCGCTTAAGCCTTCAGCGGTTCTTACAAACAGCGCAACGATCGTGTTTCAATCTTCTTCTCCTTCTTCAACGACTTCACATGGACTCTCTCAACTCAAACCCTAACCCTAATTCCGCCATTGAAACCCTAGTACCTTATCCACCTGATTACTCCACTCCCGAAATTCTCGAAGATCCCGATCGCGACTCTTCTCTCCCACCAGCTTCCGATCTTCACAATTCCTCGATTGCTCATGGTGAGAATGGTGCTCATGTCGGTGTGAATATTGTGCCGAAGGTGGAGATTCAGAGGCCGCCGGTGTCGGAGAATGCATTTGCGAGGACTCACAGCGGCACCGATAAGGACATTTCCGGTGGCGAAGAGGAGGCATCGAGTCGGCGCAGACGTCGGAGCCGATGGGATCCGCAGCCTGAGAGTAATGACCAGAACGGCGGCGAATCTGGGAGTGGTACGCGGAAGAGGAAGTCCCGTTGGGCTGATGATGAGCCAAAGCCTCTAATTCAACTTCCTGATTTCATGGGAGGTATTGAGTTCGACCCTGAAATTCAAGCTTTGAATAGTAGGTTACTTGAGATTAGTAGAATGTTACAATCTGGTATGCCTTTGGATGAAAGGCCTGAAGGTACTCGTTCTCCTTCCCCTGAACCAATTTATGATAATATGGGAATAAGAATTAATACTAGGGAGTATCGTGCTCGAGAAAGATTGAACTCAGAGAGACAAGAGATAATTTCCCAGATAATTAAGAAGAATCCTGCATTTAAGCCGCCGGCAGATTATAGGCCGCCGAAGCTTTACAAGAAGCTTTATATACCAATGAAGGAATACCCAGGTTACAATTTCATTGGGTTAATTATTGGTCCTAGAGGTAATACCCAGAAGAGGATGGAGAAGCAAACTGGTGCTAAAATTGTAATTAGAGGCAAAGGGTCTATAAAAGAAGGTAGACTGCAACAAAAGAGAGACTTAAAGCATGATCCTGCAGAGAACGAGGATTTGCATGTTCTAGTTGAGGCTGAAACGCAGGAATCGTTAGAGGCTGCGGCAGAAATGGTAGAGAAGCTTTTACAGCCTGTTGACGAGGTCTTGAATGAGCATAAGAGGCAGCAGCTTAGGGAACTTGCTGCCTTGAATGGAACCATAAGGGATGAAGAATTCTGTAGGTTGTGTGGCGAGGCCGGGCACCGTCAATATGCATGCCCCTCGCGGACTTCAACATTCAAGAGTGATGTACTTTGTAAAATATGTGGCGATGGCGGGCATCCGACTATTGATTGCCCAGTGAAGGGGACAACTGGGAAAAAGATGGATGATGAATATGAGAATTTCTTGGCAGAGTTAGGAGGTACAATGCCAGAATCAGCAATCAAGCAGACCCCTACATTGGCAATAGGTTCAGGCACTTCAGGAAGCAACCCTCCTTGGGCTAACAACAATCCAACTAGCGCTAGCAATGCACCACAAGAAGGCATTGGTACAAATGGAGTGAAGCCTCCTAAGGAGTTCGACGATACAAACTTGTATATAGGTTATTTGCCTCCGACGTTCGATGATGATGGTTTGATTAGATTATTTTCAACATTCGGTGATATTGTGATGGCTAAGGTTATTAAAGATCGGGTTTCTGGATTGAGTAAAGGTTATGGATTTGTGAAGTATTCTGATGTTCAAACGGCAAACAATGCAATTGCAAGCATGAATGGTTATCGACTAGAGGGCCGAACAATTGCTGTTAGAGTTGCTGGGAAGCCACCGCAGCCTACTGGTCCTCCTTGCCCTCCAGCATCGGCTGTGCCCACTTATCCAGTTTCAAGTCAGCCTGTTGGTGTCTATCCATCGCAGCAGTTTATGCCGGGCGGTTCTCTTGGGAATGTTCCTCCACCTACAAGTTTTACAGCAACTCCAGTTCCATGGGGTCCCCCGGTTCCTTCTCCATATGCTTCTTATCCCCCTCCACCTCCAGGTTCTAACGTCTATCCAGCAGTTCAGGGTCAGGCCATGCCTCCTTATGGTATCCAGTATTCTCAAGTACAGACAGCTCCCCCTGGTGCTCCATCTCAACCTGTGACTTCTGGTGAAGCACAACAGAGTTTTCCTCCAGGATTGCCATCTGAAAACCCCACTGGTCATCTGTTACAAACTACTGCATACGGGAGCACTTTGTATTCGATGCCACCTAGTGCTCAACCCTCTTACCTGCCTTCTTCATATGGTTACTCTCATTACTACAGTACAGTTTCTACTCATCCGTTTCCCATGTCTGCTTCAAGTACAGATCAACCACAGCCACCTAGCGGGAATGTTCCTTGGGCTACAAATCCTCCAGTTCCACCTCCTCCTATGCCCTCTGCAGAGAAGACAGGATCAGGTGCAGATGCTGAGTACGAAAAGTTCATGGCAGATATGAAATGATTATAATCCGGATCGAGCATGCTTATAGTTTGGAGGAGGTATGTGGATAATTTTTCTTTATTGTCATTTTTTAACCCTGGGTGAGCTTCTGTGGAATGGGTTCATTTCCAGGTTTTAACCCTTGAAAAAAGAGAATTAATCATCTGTTGAGGCTAAAGTTAGTGGTCATTTTTCAAGGTCATTTAATTCCTAACGATATTTTTAGTTTCTTATGATTATTTTTACTAATAATTTTTTATGTTTCACCCTCCAGTATGAATAGACCTGATTTTTAACAGCCAAACAGGATCGAGTTATCTCTGTAGCCCTGGGTATGGAAGTATCTTACTGCTGTAGGAGAAGAATACTGTTTTGTTTGTTAACACTCATCAGGCTTTATCTAAAAAAAATCTATTTGGCCTACAGAGAATTTTGATTTATTTAAAAGTTATTCTAAAACACTGCTCCAAACTATTTGGCTGTTGTTTTCATTCTCTTAGTTTTTTCTTGTAAGGTTACTTGCACATATGGAGGATATCTTTAATGGTATAGATATTCTAAAATATCTATACCATTAAAGATATCCAAAGATTTCTAAGCCATATAACAAAAGGTATCTTTTTTTAAAAAAAAAAAACCTAGAATAAGGCATCTTATTTTTTGGAATAATTATTTTAAGCGATTTTAGTCTTTGCTTACAGTTACACATATGGAGAATATCTAGAATAAAATTTTCTTAAAAGATAAAAGAGCCAAGCCTCAAATATTAGGGACTTCATTTAGCCTTTAATAATAAGATATTTACTTAATTTTTCTTCAGTCTCCAGACATATACTGTATTTTTAGTATCTGCTATTCAGTATTCCTTAACATACTAATGAATTTTGGGCGTGGTAATATGTGTCATTTTCTCTTCCCAAAATGATCTGCCTTCCTCCTAGATGTTGTTGTAGTTTTCTGAGTTTTCTCAACACCTTCTTTTGTTATGATGTGTACTTGTTGATTAGTCTTTCAGTTATTAATCATCCATTGGTATCATGCAAAATTTGACAGGACTGATGTTTCTTGGAGCTGATTACTACTTACCTCTTGCCATGACTTTGTTGGAAGTTTGCGACTCACCTCTTTAACCTTGCTGTACTGTCTTGACATTTGCAGAGATTCAGGCTAGAAGTCCTTGTCACGCTGCCTTGTATTGGGGGAGCAAATTTGAGCATATTATTGAAGGATTTGGCTTTTTTCCTTGTGCATTTTCTATCTAACAATGCCTGGTTGATTTTTGCTCTTATATTACTATTGTTATTTTTTCTTTCTACATTACCTACTTCGCAGAGTTAGGTAATGACCTTTCCTGATGCATACTTGTTACTTATCCTAACAATTTATTTATCTTTGCTTCCTGTTTTGACGTTCTAAATAATATTGTATTGTCATGGAGTTGATGCCTTCCATCAATGGATCCAGCAGGTAATTTTGCCCTCAGTTTCCATACGAATAATATGGTACAAGGTAGAATTCCATACATTTCTACTGTTAGATGTATGTTAATTGCTTGGGCTAACATGTTTCTGTTCAGTCTAACATTAAGGGTTCTTAATTAGTTAAGTATAATGGTGGTGATTGTGGCTTCATGCTTTCCATCAATCCAGCTTGAAGGGATCGTGACTTACAGTTTTGACACATGGGGGTATGCGGAAAAATTATCTTGATTAATGGCGTCTTTAATCCTTTTTTTCACGTTTATAATTTATTCTGATAACTTTGTCTAGTTCTCTTATGGCAGGTTAAAGATGTCAGACTTGTTATATCACAGTGTAGTCAATTTATTTATCGACATTCTACTGTTAATTTTTTATGGTCTTTGTAGTCGGCGGGGTGCAAAATGAAAAATTATTTTTCTAGACAAAAGGAAAAGGAAGGTGATAAGACTCAAACTATTACAATATAAAGGAATCAAATACAAGATAAACTGAAGTGAAAAAGACACCTAAAACTTCCATCTCTACAAGCATACTTCTTGAGCCCAAAACCAAAATGATCACAATCTTTGATACCTCTTCCTTACTCATCTCTTCTTCTTATAACTAAATGTCTTACAAACTCCTCTAGGTATTTATTAATATACCCCTAATGCAAGCCTTATCAGAAGGATCAAACTAGGCTTTTTAAAAAGACTTGACACTTGACAGCTAGGTTTTGAACATATGCCATAACCTATACTCAGTTTCAACTATTATCATAAAAAACTATTTCATTCAGTTGGACAATGATAGGGTTCAAGATACTCTGTTTATGTAGATTTTCATGTTCAAATTGAGGTCCATAGAATCAGGAGCTAAAGTCTAATATACTTTTTTTTTTTTTTTTATATCTGTGATTGTCCGGGCCAACTTGCGCGCATCTCGACTAATGTTACGAGACATACCGCCTGACCCTACAACATTTAGATGTCAAGGAAATACCAAGGAAATCAATTCCTAGGTAGGTGGCCACTAGGATTGAACTCATCATCTTAAGCACCCTAAGACCCTCTTTGACTACCAAGCCACTCCATGATGGCTAATATATTATCATACTTCCATGAAAAGATCAGTTTAGTTGTTGATGGATGACGGGTTATATCCTTGGTATGACTAGTGGGTTCAAGCATGTGTTGCCAAGTGCTTTGAATAGCCTTTTTGTTTTCTGGAGGACATATGTGAATACTTGTCATTATTTTTAAATGAAAACTTTGATTCGTTCATTGACTGTAGTCACCCTATGATGGGAAATTTAGAGTTATATATTTTTGGTGGTTCTTTCAATCTTACATTCAGTAGTAGAGAAGAGACTTATCTTTTTATTTATTTATTTGATATTCGTGACTGTCCGCACTTCGACTAATGTCACAGGACATATTGCCTGACTTTAAAACATTTGGATGTCAAAGAAACTCGTAGGAAATGAATTCTTAGGTAAGTGGCTACCATGGATTGAACCCATCACCTTAAGCACCCTAAGACCTTCCTTGACCATTTAAGCCACTCCATGATGGTTAGAAGACTTATCTCAATGGACTATGCCTATTCTGGATGTATTTTCCTAGTTGTAGTGTTCTACATTAGAAACGGTTGGGAGTAACAAATTTATGTTACCCTTTTTACCAAAACCATGAGACTTGACGGACTTTTTCATCAAAACCTAAATTTTGAGGCAAGGTTATTTCATAATTGTAAGTATTTTAGGCATTATCTCCTACATCTTTATATGATAAAACATGTTTGACTTTCCTTTGTGCCATCTCAAATAATTAAGCTGAACAGGTTAGAGTACTGGTCCGATTAGCTTGTAGTTGAACATTCTTTTAGACAGTATCTCCTAAATCTGTATGTTGTTACTGAGTTAGTTGGCTGTCAAACGTGCGTCTTGTGTCTTCATGTTTTGTCAGATTAGCATGGAAGTTTGACAGTGTCAGGATTATTCCCTTTGTTTTGCTCAATAGCTTACTTTATACTTCGGAATGTGCTGTTTGTGGCTCATTTGTTTATAATTTTGCTTTGCCCCTTCGTAGTAAGACAAAAGGAGTAGAGTTCCAATAGCATCATTTATGACCCAGTAACTAAGAATCACCTCATCCCCAATTGTTGTCAAGTTAAAAAAAAAAAAAAAAAAAACAAGGTGACTATCTATATCCAGGGAAAACATCATCTGTACACATCTTTTAGATAGGTCTGATTTCCATTTCTGGACATGAAAGGATATTTTTGTAGGGATTTTAGATTTCCGCATGACTTTGCTAACATGATTGTGAGTTCTAAAGGTCAATCGTCATTAGATGATAGAAGTGCCATTGGGTGGTTCCTGCTGTCTGAAACGAACGTCGTGGTTTCCTGCTGGTGAAGAACTCGGTTTACAATTTTGTATGTTTCATAGTTGGAACACCAGTTGTGGGAGGAGAATTTGGTGGTGTTTTTTCCTGGAAGAGTTGTATTATTTTGTGTTACTTTGTTGGAGTCTTATACCATATATCTTACTTCTGCATGGCTCATCTTTGGTATATCAATATTACATTTAAAGTTATATATATATATATATATATATATGTTATTTATAGACCAAAACTTATGCAGCTGCTTCTTCATGGCAGAAGTCGTGCCATAATCTTTCTGCAAATTGTAGAAAGAACTGCTGCATATGGGTCGGTTCCCTCTTTCTCGAATTTGCTGGAGAAGCACACGGGTAAATTTAAAACAAGTATTTATGTCAATAAGTAGTTTAATTTGGGAACTTGAATTTGTTATTTTTGCCAAATTTTGAATAAGTTAACGGTAGAATCTAGGTTGTGAAATTAATATTGAGAGGTGCATTCTCATGGCCAGGGAGAAGTAAATAGATTGACTTCAAAGTGGTTTTTTTTTTTTTTTTTCCCCCCCTTAAATTCTGTTTTCTCTCTTGCGTTGACTGTGAGTCTATCTGATCGAAGTTGATATTATTGCTGATGCATTGAAGTTATTTGAATTTTGTTAGTTTTACTATTATTTCTTTATAGCAAATGTAAATGTTTTATTGATGTATGTAAAGTACTATTGAAATTTTAAAAGGAAAACCAAAACTCATTGATCAGTGTGGAAATTGTAGATTCTATGACATCATTTGAGTGTTTAATATCATTGAAGGTCCTGTTGTTTTTGTCTAATCACAATTTCGATTTGAAGGGATAAATAATAGCAAGTGACAAGTTTTTATCATCTTTAAAGGGGGTGCCAGGAGGGATACCACTCAAATTTCTCGACAATTAAGTTTCAGAATTAGTTTTAAGGGGATTTTATATTAAAAAATCGTAAAGTATTTTCAATTCATTTGTAACAGTAAATTCAAATTGAGTCTTATTATTGATAGAATTTTATTATTGATTGAGTTTTAGTATTGATAGAATTCTATTCGTGGTAGACTGATTTTATCACTAGTTGAGCTATCATTGATAGAAAATCATTTGTTATAGATGAATTATTTTAGAAATTGTGCTTCAAATATAATACAAGCAGTAGAACATGCTGTCGAAGATAAATTTCTTTAATTTAATGTGAATTTTCAGTTTTATCGTTTCAGGCTTCTGCTTCTTTACAAAGGATGAAACTGAGATAATATAATTTACGAAGTAGGCCAAGAAAGTATATTGCAGATGAAAAATAATCAGCAAATATGCGCATGATAGGATAATAACTTTATATTTGGGATACTCTAATAAAGGGAATTCTATAATTAATTTTATTAATATTTTTTGAAATAGAAACAAAATTTATCATTATTATTTTCAATTTAACAACATTTAGATTTTGAACTTGTAACCTTTCAATTGCTAGATGGTGCAATATTTAATATTACAGTTTTAATTTTGTTTTGTGAGAGTAGAGATTTTAATTTATAACCTCTTTGATCAATTTTATTTGTTAATTTTGATTATGCTCAAGTTTTCTTTGACTTTAGAATGTTTGAAAAAGAAGTAACTAGGTTAATAAATTGCTATTTATTAGAATTGTTTTGTGAGAGTAGAGATTTCAATTGCTATTCAACCCTAAATCCTAATAATTTTTTACATGTTCGGATAGGGTTAATAAATTGTAGAGGAGAAATAATTCTCTTACTCATGTCCAAATAATCATTTATCATTTTCATAATTATCATTCAATTTTTTAAGATTAAAATTCATTTTCCTAATAATTATTATTCACTCTTCAATCTTCATTAATTATTTTGTTATTTCATAATTATTCTTTACTCTCCATACGTATAAAATGATTTTCCACAATTATTTTATACGCTTTAAATACAAGTAATTAGGTTTTTTTAATCATAATCATTTTTTCGTAACTATTCCCATCTCTTTTCCCAAACACCTCATTATAATTCAAATGAATGCTTAATTCTTTTGGTAAAATAGTTTAACATTTTCATTTCAAACGATCTAGTTAAAAGATTTAAATAGACTATAGGTAAAATTGAGGAATTTATTAAAAAATAAAAAACCAAATTGAAAGTTGCCATTCTTCGTCTTACAACTTTTTTATAATATACACAACATTTTGAATTTTAAAAGGTAAAATAAAAAAAATTACTAGTAAGAGTAATAGTTCAACCACGGGTGTCTATAATTAAAAGGTCTTGAATTTGAATCTCTAAATTCAATTCATTGTTAAACTAAAAATCATACAATATTAAAATTTAACATATGGTTTTCTAGAAAAAGTCTAACAAGCTTGGACAATTTTGTATACCTTAACTTGATTTAAGCTATGGCATGAAAAAGATGGTTTTTTGCTCCAATCTAGCATGATTATGGCTATCAAAATATTGATAATGGGATAATAATTATTTAGTCATGATGAACTTAACTCATCGATAGTTAGCATGTATTTTCTTGCGATAATTTACACGTATCTTCTATTAAGAGGTCATTAAGGCACGTGTATATATTCAATAACTTATGTATTTATGGGATGATTGAATCCTTGAATGTCAAAGACAGAAAACAGTCCACAGAGAGACTTGGTGGAACTTTGTTTGAGCATGGCATTGTTAGGAATACAAAGTGTAGTTTTACATTAGTCAAATGATAGGTGGATCTTACGTTATAAAGAATTCCAAACATTTTCATTAATACGCAACTTTTTGGATAAAAATAAAAAATAAAAAATAAAGTCACGAAGACTTATGCCTGAAATAGACAATATCATACAAATGTGGAGATTTTTACGTGGTTTTTTTTGTTTAACAATTGGTATTAGAGGTATGCCCTTAAGTTAGCTATATCGATAGAAGGTGTAGGAAAAAGAAGTTGGGAGCCTAGAAGAGACATAGTTATGGTTGAGATTCATGGCAATGAGTTATATTAGACTTGTGGTGTACTCTCAAGAAAAGAGGAGTTTAGCCAAGATCTTAGCTAAGTAGATTGACTATTTTAGAGGAGACTCAATCTTTATTCGAGTGGAGGATTGAATTTCGAGTGAGGAACACAGAAGACGAGCTCAAGGAAAGACTCGGTGGTACTTTGTTCGATGGGATGATTGTTGGGACACAAACAAAGTTGTTCAATATTGGTTAGTTAAGGAAAAGATCATGAGTATACAAGTGATGAAAAATCATTTTCATTGGTATGAGACATTTTTGGAGGAAACTAAAAACAAAGCTATTAGAGTTATGCATAAATTGGACAAATATTATACCAATGTTGAGATCGGCCTAGGGTTGTCGTTCTTATCAATTGGTATCCGAGCCATGTCTTTAAATTAGCCATGTCAATAGAATTTCCAGTGTACGACAAAGAAGTTGAGAGTCTAGATGAGACATATTCATGGTGGAAATATGTGGTAAAGAAATTTATCAGATTGGTGGTGTACTTTAAAAACAGAGGAGTTTTATATGGAATGAGCTAGAAGGGGAGCTAGTCAGATATATAGATATGACACAATTCTATTCTATCAAACTTGCGATGTACACTCAATAGAAGAGGATTAATCTAAAGTATTAGCTAGACATATCGACTATTTGAGAGGAGAATTGAATCCTCAGGTTTTGAACATAGAAGACACGCCTACAAAGAGACTCGTTTGTACTTTATTCAACAGAAGGATTGTTGGGTTGCAAAAAAAGTTTTCACACATTATTTATATATGTGGAAGATCGTGTGTATATAAGTGATGACAATCATGCATCTCTAATGGCTTGAAGCTTTTGAATGAAACAAAACATAAGTACAAAAGAGTCTATGCCAAAATGAACAATATCCTATAAATGTAGAGATTTGAGTTATGATTTTTATCGATTGCCATAGTTTACTAAAGAAAAAGTTGAATAGTTTACTATCAAAACCCAAAAAAGATGCATATGAAGTTATTATGTCACTGCAATTTCAAAATAACAATAATAACACATATTTATCATATTTTGGATTCAACCATGAGATAGAGTAAAACTTCTCTACTTAAATGCATTGTGGCATCATTTTTTTTTAATATATAAATACAAATTGTTAAAAAAGAAAAAAGAAAAAAATTATTTGTGTGACAATAAATGGTGTCACATGTGTGTTTTAGTAGGGGTTTCCTACACATTAATATGTGGGAAAGTTTTACCCTTTGAAATATGAAGGTATGTTTTATCGATAGTATAAAGGTTAGATGGTGGTTGAGTTAATATGTATCAAAATCAATTTGTAGAAGGTGAAATAAAGAAGTGGAGGTCGAGGGAGAAGACAAAAGGAAGATGAAAGAGATGGGAATCGATAAAAATGAAATTAAAATTTATAAGATAGTTGAGTTACCTCTCTTATTATCAATCAGTTTTGAAATAGAACTTTATACTATTCGATCGAATAAAATTGAAATTAAAATTTAATCCAAAATTGATAAAATTCAAAAGAGACACAATTTTAAATGATATTTTGAGAAATCTCATAACATTTATAAAATAGGTAAGCACTCATATGGGAAGTCTATTCAAACTCTTCTTATTAAAACCACAAGTTCAATTATAAAACTTGTACATAAAAAACCTCAATATTTGAGTATTTAGAAACGATATAAAAGAAGTTGACTAGTGTAAAAATGTTAAGCTAAATATTCTCAAATACTAAAAAATATTAGTTTAAAAAAAAGGAAATTCAAAAAGATTTCATTTTAAAAAAAAAAGGCAAAAGAAGAATTTAAAAAAAAAAGATTAACATGATATAATTAAAATTTTAAGTTGGAATCAAGTAAATAGGTTGTCTGCATTGGCAACTCTTCATTTCTTTATTCATCTGGTCTAGGGTTCGAAACTCCCCTTTTTATCTTTTTTTTTTTCCATTTTCGTTCGCCATCATCATCGTCTTCAACCTCGAGCTCATGAAGAATCCCGATTCTCCTCCACGCAGAAAGGTAACCTAATTTTCTAGTTACGGTTAAAAATCTCATTTCATTCTTCTTAAACTTCATTTCGATTCAGATCTAAACCCTTCATTCTCTCTCACTCTTTGTTCATCTGCAGCTCAAATTCGTCCCAAATTTCAAACCGCGCAAAAATCCATCCCCTGCTCCAAAAACGTACTCCTCTCAATCTCATCTTCTTCCACATTTTCGTTTCTGAATTTGCAAAAGTTTACAGTACAATTCTTGTTGTTCTTAATTTGTTTGGCGAATTTCAGCGAAGAAGAAGATGGCGATCGCAATGTTGCTCAAACTCGGTACCTCTTACGCCGTGCCACTGTAAGCTTTTTTGTTTCTTTTTTTTTTTGTGGACATTTTGTGAGCTTCTTTGTTGTTTCTGTGATATTTGATAATTTTTAGAGTTCATCACCGAAGATTAAATTCAATCTTATTATTGTTGCCAAAATATGCACACATTAACTTACTTTTTTTTTTTTTTTTTTTTAATGCACATTTTCTTACTAAAAAGCTGAGAATAGTTTAATGATTTAGACATTAAATATGGGTAAAATATAAGAGATTTGAAGAAAGTTAAAATTTAGTTTTCATAATTTAAAAAATTAGAGTTTCGTCTTTATGATTTGAATACATATTAAATTTAGTTTTTATAGTTTAAAGAATTAGAATTTAGTCTTTATACTGTGATAAACCTAAAAAAGGAGTCATTGTCATTTCTAATTGTTAGTAAATTAAATATTTGAAAATTAGTTATTCATGTGTCAATGATAAAATATGAGTTAAATGATTGAATAACAAAAAAAAAAAATCATATCACGTGTAACAAAAAAACAAAAAAAAACATATCATTTATACATGAATAATGACTTTCCATGTATTTAATAAGCTAGTATAAAAACTATATTTTAGATTTTATAAAATTATAGGAACTAAATTCTAACTTTCTTCAAACTATAAAAATTAAACTCTAGTTTTTTAATGCATGAGAACTTAACTCTAACTTTCCTCGAGATTGAACTTATATTTTATCCCATATATATATATATATAATGAATTAGACCTTTGTTTTTTTAGTACATTAGGGATTTGAACCACAAACTTGTAATTGTTAATGCATCAGTTGAGCTATGCTACTCTAACTTGTGAATTAGACATTATATCTTCAACAAGATTGGAGATTCCCCTCTTCACATGTTTTTTCAATAAATTAAATCTTGTGATTTATTGTATCATATAAGTAAAAAGTAAAAGAAGTCTTGAAGCCTTAGGCAAGGTGTTACAAGTTCAAATCTCAACTAAAGAATAAAAGGGTAAAAAGTAAAAAAATTTCAAGAATAATGCATCACAAAGTGGTGAGAATTTATTGTGCAAGACTACTACCTGTTGAACTAAAATAATTTCATATTGTTCTCGGCCTCGCTGATTTATATTTCCATTGTCTGATAAACCATGTCGCGGTCTTCTTGGTAAAAGCTTGCAATTTCTAAAATAGACTTCTTTAGAGTTCTAAGTTTGAAACCTAGAGTAAATTTAATTATAAGATCTTTTATTGATTCGTGAATCTGGATGTTGGAATGGATATGTAGTGTAGTTAAGCTTCGATTTTCGATTATTAAAAAAAACCATCCAACTTTTGAAAACTGACATATATGTTCGACCAAGAGCTTTCATAGATTCAAATCCACACAGATTATTGATGTTGAACTAAAAAAAGCATGTAATAACTATATCCTCAAATGATGGTTATCTAATGAAACAATTGTTTTATTTTTCACTTTCTCTACGCAATTAACATCCTACTTTTGGTCTTAATACATAATAGTGAGGATTGATCTGATTTTCTTTCCATTTTGCAGGAGAATCTTGGAAAACGTGGGAACAGGGTCGAGAAAAAATGTAATGCCATTCTCAAAAATATTGAACTGAAATCAATAACTCTGTGTTCTCCAAGTAATTTGGACGTCCTAAGATGAGGCTTTCTTTGTTGTCTTACCATGATTCTCTATTTCCATGTTCATATCTGCAGCTTCAGTGCAAGTCGCGTTTGGTCCCGGTGCATCATCATCATCTTCTATTCGATCATACGGAATTCCCAAAGTAGGAACCAGTGGTAAAAAGAATAACATTGAGCTTCAAGATTCTGATGACGAGCAATCTATCTTTTCTCAGCCTAAGGATGTTGAAGAAGATGGCAAAATTTTCGATAGAAAAATCGAAGATGGAATAGCAAAATTCACCATTGATACCAATGCTGCTATAGCAACCAAGACCAAGAAGAATTACAAAGAACCTTGGGTAGCCTCTCTTTTTCTATCTCACCTAGGGCGCACATAGAGATCACACCATCATGGATTGAGTTAGTGGTCAAACAGCTCTTGAGAAACTAAGAGATTATGAGTTTAATTCATGGTGATTACAATCATTATTTGGGTATCATTTACAAAATTTTCAATTTCGAGGTACACACAATTTCTCGGAGGTAAAATGAACTTTTGGGATGCCACAAAAGGTCATGCCAGAATTTGCATGACTCTTTGGTGGCATATCGCAAGATTGAAAATTTTGTAAATAATACCAAACTAGTGGGTGTCGCACCATGCGGTAAATAGTCATGAGAAAATTTGAGAGCACTATGTGCATACCTTGGAATTAATTCTCTATGTGCTTCCTTGACAACCTAATATTGTAGAGTGAGATGGTTTGCCACGTAAGAATGGTAGACGTGTGTGTGAGCTGGCTCAAATACTCATGGATGATACAAAAATTAACATTATGGTTTTGTGGCGCTTTTTCAGGATTACCAAAGTTCTTACTATCCTACAGTACTTCCTATGCGGGAACCTTACTCTGGAGATCCCGGTACGTCTCTTCTTTTCCAAAGAGGAATAGCAGAAGTATCACTTTGTTCACCTATAGATTTTTTGTTTGTAAAAAGTGATGTATGGTACACACTTGTCTTAACCTATACAAAGTCATTGAGGAGCTCAAAATCAATATTGAAAACTAAAATAGACCTCTCATTAGATAAGTGCTTGGTTATCTATGCTGAGATAAACTTCTTACCTTGGTGGAGGATCATTCTGGCTTCATTCTGTAATGGCTAACTCTCCTGCATCTTGGATTTTAGAACTGCTTAATGAAGCTGAGTTCGGGCAGGATGCGATGAATAGGAAGTATGATGAGAATGCTGAAGTACCTGCCTTGGATCTTGGATTGCTGGTTGGTGATTGGATTGATAACTGTGGCTTTCTTCATATATTAATTGGTAGTATATCTTTATGTTGAATCTAGTTATAATATGGTGGCTTTTTGATGCAGGAGGAAAATGCAGAGAATACCAAGTACTTTTTTCAGCTTCCTGCCCATCTTCCTTTACCTAAACAATCATCTACTGCAGCGGGAAAGGAGAAAGTAGGGAGTTCGAGATCGTCAAATAGCACGGACACGTCAGAGCTCGGCGATTTGAACAAACTGCCTGGTGGGTGTGTGGGGAAACTACTGATATACAAGAGTGGAGCCGTTAAACTGAGTATGGGAGACATTCTTTTTGACGTGAGTAATGTCCTTGGCTTTTTACGATCGAAATTATCGAGTTTGTTCTTTTTACTGTCTTGTTTTGAGATCAGACATTTTGGGGCTGTTGCAGGTTTCTTCTGGTTCAAACTGCAGTTTTCATCAACATGTAGTAGCAATCAACACCAAGGAGGGACAGTGCTGCGATCTCGGAGATATCGGGAAACGAGTCGTCGTGACACCTGATATTAGTTCCCTTTTGAAATTTACTGACTGACTGACTCGGGATGAATGTGAAGAGCCTGTGGATAGAACAACTAACAAAAGAAACAGAAAGAAAGGGCAAATCCTAGCAATGTTAAAATGGAATTGATGGCTGGCTTGGTATGGAAGTTGCATTTTGCTGCTCTTAGGATGTAAGATTTTTTACTAAACTGCCTCCTTTGTTAATTCGAATACAACTAGAACATATTCATTCTCTGTTTTCTAGCAGTAGAATTTGAGCTAGCTTAAGCGCACAACTATTTTTTACGGATTATATTACTTGAACCTACGACATACAGATGTCAAGAAAACTCGTAGAAAATTATTTCTTACGCAAGTGGTTACTGTAAATTGTATTCGTAATCGGAGAGATTTCCAAAGCTTTCTTTGACTACTATAAGTGCTACTTTTAAGATTGAGTACATAAAAAAGAAAAAATATATGTATGGAACAAGTCCAATAATATATTAACCAAACTAATATTTTTAACTTAGTTATTAAAATGTTAGTCACTTGAATACTTTAGAATACCCATTTTTTAGAAGATAATACACTTCGTATGCATACAATAAAGCATGTTGCACATGTAGTACTTAAACAACTATAATAGAAAGCAAAAGCAATATCACATCGATATTATTATACACCAAATGGTTAAAAGGTTTTGAGTTTGAATCTTTCAAAATTAAAATAAAAAACTAATAATAAGATAGAAAGGTACCTTTTTAATCTTTAAGCTTTGGATGAAGTTTATATTTAGTCTTTATTTTTCAAAACGAAACACGTTTGACATTTTAATAAGGTTTAATTTTAGTTTTTTTTTTTATTTAAATCTTCAATTTTAGTCATTAAAATAACAAAATCGTCAGTGACATAACAAAATATTGATTAAAATGATAACTAAACTAACTTTAAATTATATTAAATGGATGGCATAGTTATTTTAGTCTTGATATGAATTTTAATTTTAAAAGAAAATAAGTAAAAAAATAAATCAATACACATGAAGACCAAATAAAAATTTTATCCAAAATTTAAGGATGAATTTTTTTTTTTTTCATGATAAAATCTGCCAATAAAAGTTAGTAACAGTGGTATGATTATTAAGAAATTGTACCAAATATAATTGAATTAAAAAAAAAAAAAATCCTTAAATTCAAGTTAACTGAAGCTAACCCAAGAAAAATATATTTTTAATCCATAGCATAATTATATATGTTGTTAAGGGATGATAAACTTAACTCGGATCTCCATGATGGTATGATATTGTCCACTTTGAGCATATGCCATCATGACTTTGTTTTTTGGCATCTTCCGAAAGGGCTCATAACAATGGAGATGTTTGTATTCTTTTATAAACCCAAGATCTACTCTTTATTTAATCAATGTGGGATTCTACAACACTTTGTTTGTATTCCCAACAATCCTCCCCTCGAACAAAATACCGCATGCGAGCTTTCCATACTTACCGATAGTCATTTTCCAAGTTATACTTGAGTACGCCTTTTTCGAATCACAAATCCTTCCGAATTACACTTGAGCAAATCGTAAAGCCCAACCACGGATTCACTCGATTTATGTTTGAGCGCACAACAACTACCCCTCACCAAGATAACCATTTTAGAAGCACTCCTCACTCGAGCACTCGTTTCAAAAGTACTCCCGCACAGGAGTACAGAGATGACTCAATCAAGAGAAAATTTAGAAGCACTTCCACCGGAGCACATAAGGCGTCTCAACCACGGATTTTCATCTTGACTATTTCATATCCCATATTGAGACTCACAAATCTTTGTTTTTATACTCAAGGTTTTTCTGATATGGCTAAGGCAGGGATACCGCTCTGATACCACTTGTTAAGAGACGACAAACCTATTCGAGTTTCCACATTGGTATGATATCGTCCACTTTGGGCCGAGGCCCTCATGACTTTATTCTTGGGCTTCCTCTAAAAGGTCTCACTCTAATGGAGATATTTGTCTTTCCTTATAAACCCAAGATCTATCCCTTATTTAACCAATGTAGGATTCAACAACATTTTGTTTGTATTCCCAACAATCCTCCCCCGAACAAAGTACGTCATGCGAGCCTCCCTAATAGTCATTTCCGAATTACACTTGAGCACACCTTCACTCAAACTACGAATCCTTCCGAATTACACTTGAGCAAACTGTAGAGCCCAACCACGGATCCACTCGATTTTATGTTTGAGTGCACAACAGCTACCCCCTTACCGATGCAGCTATTTTAGAAGCACTCCTTACTCAAGCACTTGTTTCAAAAGCACTCCCACACCTGAGCACATGGATGTTCAATCATGAGTCCATACAGAAGAACTCACACCGGAACATACATAAGGCGTCTCAACCACAGATTTTTCATTCTGACTATTTCATAGTCCATATTGATGCTCCGATGAGAGTGCTTCTGAATGTGCTTGTGATCGAGCATCTGTGAACTCCAAGTGTGGGAGTTCTTCTGAAATGGTTGTCTTGGTGAGAGGTAGCTGCTGTGCACTCAAACATAAATCGAGTGGATCCGTGGCTGGGCTTTACAGTTTGCTCAAATGTAATTCGGAAGCATTCGTGAATCAGAAATGACTATTAGGGAGGCTCACATTCAATACTTTATTCGAATGGAGGATTGTTGGAAATACAAAAAAAGTGTTGTAGAATCCCACATTGATTAAATAAATGGTAGATCTTGGGTTTATAAGAGAAGACAAACATCTCCATTGGTATGAGACATTTTGAGTGAAACCAAAATCAAAGCCATAAGGGCTTATGCCCAAGGGGATAATATCATACCAATGTGGAGATCCTGGTAGGTTTCTCGTCCCTTAACAAGTGGTATCAGAGCTGTGCTCCTGACTTAACCTTATCGGAAAAACCTTGAGTATGAAACAAAGATTTGTGAGCCTCAATATGGACTATGAAATAGTCAGAATGAAAAATCCATTGTTGAGTCGCCTTATGTGTGCTCCGGTGTGAGTGTTTATGAATGTGCTCGTGATTGAGCATCTGTGTACTCCTATGTGGGAGTGCTTCTGAAATGGTTGCCTCGGTGAGGGGTAGTTGATGTGTGCTCAAACATAAATCGAGTAGATCCGTGGTTGGGCTCTACAGTTTGCTTAAGTGTAATTCGAAAGGATTCGTGGTTTGAGTAAAGGCGTGCTCAAGTATAATTCGAAAATGACTATCAGGGAGGCTCGCATGCGGTACTTTGTTCGAGGGGAGGATTGTTGGGAATACAAACAAAGTATTGTAGAATCCCATATTGGTTATAGATCTTGGGTTTATAAAGGAAGACAAACATCTTCATTGGTATGAGGCTTTTTGGAAGATGGCCAAGAACAAAGCCATGAGGATTTATGCCAAAAGTGGATAATATTGTGAAGATTTGGGTAGGTTTGTCGTGCCTTAATATATGCGTATATTTATTTTATTTAATTAAAAAAATTTGGACCTTTTATTCCTAATATTTTAAAAACTTTTTTGAATATATATATATGAGTCTTTTCGAAGGTAGGTAGCATGATAAAAATTGAACTTGAATTGTTCTTTGAAGTTATTATGTTGATTTATATAAAAGTTAAAAATAAATATCAAATATATATTTGAATTAAAAATAGAAAGACCAGCTTAATGACCCAATCCAAACTAAATTTTAAAAAATATATGGGTTGTGCTTAAACACATATAGTTGGGCAAGTTGATGGATTCAATCAACCCAACTCGAAATTTTGAGTTAGTCCAAAAAATCTCGTTAATTCAATTCATTTCAACCCATGTATACCTATAATAATAAACAAGTTATATACATAAATTTTTATTTCATTAAATAACTTGGACTACATGTAATAATGTTTATAAGTAGGCACAAAAAAAATAAAAATAAAAAATGAGTAATTATTTTAAATAATTTTAAAATGAGAAGTTATAAATAAATAATAAAAATAAATGATTATTTTAAACAATTATAATTATCGGTTGAATGTAATTATTTATTAAGAAATGGTAAATACATACATTCTCAAACTACAAAAAAACAACGAGCCCCCTACAAACCTAATTACTAAAAAGCATTAAACGACTGCGTTTGATACATTATGAAAACAAGGGACAGAATTGTAAATAATGCCAAATATATATTGCTTGCCCTAAAAAAACCCTAGTTCCAAAACCAGACTTATATAGCTCAATTTTCTCTAGACTCATTCGTCTTCTCCGCCGAGGCGCTGCGAAATGGGTACGTACTTCTTTCTTGATGCATAATCTCATTCTTCTTTGATCTTCGTTTCTCATCCAAGTAATTTACTCGCGATTTCTTTCATGAGCACCTGCGTTTTGTACTATTTTGCACAATTCATCCAATTTTAGGTTTGTATGTCGCCATTGATGTTTGCTGAAGGTTTCGCTAGAAGTTTATAGATCTCTTCATCGTTTTCATCTGTTCTTTAATCTGCTTGAAAGTTCGTTATTTGAGTTTTTGGTTATGCGTTCGATATTGATTTGGTACTGTTATTAGGTGCTTATAAGTACGTGTCTGAACTATGGAGGAAGAAGCAGTCCGATGTGATGAGGTTTCTGCAAAGAGTGAGGTGCTGGGAGTATCGCCAGCACCCTTCGATCGTTCGTGTTACGCATCCCACTCGTCCAGATAAGGCTCGTCGATTGGGCTACAAGGCCAAACAGGTACATGGAGTTTTGACACATTTTTCTCTCTATTATGGATTATTTGATCTCTTTGAACTTGAGAATTAATGAGAAACACATCAAGTCTTGTTTGCTTTTGCTTGTCCGGTTTCTTTTTCCTGAGATAGTTTCTGTACATGCGTTAACGCGTACTTTGTTTACATGGTGAAGTTGTTTGCTGAAGGTTTATCTTTTGTTCTGTTAGAACTTAAATGCAGAATCCATTTTCATTGCTTAGTGTTTCTGTTGGTCTTGCCCATCCCAACCCTGGGTTTGTTATTTTAATCAAGTCCATTGTTAAAAAATAAATCGTTTGAAATTGTTGCATATCTATTGGTTTTCTGCTAATCTTATGAAATTTCATACGGGCATTTTTCTAGAACCTATGGAATGAGAGGAAAGATTGCACATTTCATGATAAAACTGTGACTTATAGCCGTTTTATTGATAATTTTATTGCTATTGTTATTTCTTGGTGTAAACTCTCTGCCTTGTTTCATGATTATAGCTTTACTAATTTTATTAATAGTTGGACAGCTCTATTGTAATTCCTCTTATCCTTGGAACACTTAATTTCATATGTTAATGATTTGGTTCACTAGGCAAAGATTAATGTTAGAACTGCATTGGTGCAGTTCTGTAACGCCCCCACACTTATCTCATGGGAGTTTCTATTTGATGATTTGGTCAATTTTATAGATGCTTCTAGTAAAAGTACGGAGAAATTGTAACAATCATTCTTTTTGTTGTAGTTGCTCTAGTAATGTAGTTCTGATATCTGTTTTGCAAGATGAGAGAATGACTAATGAGCTTTTATTCTTGCACTTTATATCATAGATCTTGAATATGTAGAAATTATAGACATTACCATTTGGTTTCTCTTGTGACATAGTGCAACCATTTCCGCTCATTCGTTAAAAAAATAGTAATTTATTATTTTCTCATCTGTCTACTATTGTACATTTTCTTATTTGAGCTAAAATTTTGTAGGGTTATGTGGTATACCGTGTACGTGTGAGGCGTGGTGGGAGGAAGAGGCCTGTTGCTAAGGGTATTGTGTATGGTAAGCCAACAAACCAGGGTGTTACCCAGCTGAAATTCCAACGCAGCAAGCGTTCAGTTGCTGAGGAACGTGCTGGGCGTAAGTTGGGTGGTCTTCGAGTTCTCAACTCCTACTGGATCAATGAGGTAACGACCAATTATATTAAGATGAAATAAAAAAAAACCTGACATTGTCATATTATTTGTTCCATAGTACATTTTGCTCGATTGTTTGTCTTGAATAATTTCTCTTCATTACTGCAGGATTCAACATACAAATACTATGAAGTGATCTTGGTTGATGTTGCACACAATGCCATTCGAAATGATCCAAGAATCAACTGGCTCTGCAATCCTGTCCACAAGCACAGGGAACTTCGTGGACTAACATCTGCTGGGAAGAAGAACAGAGGTCTACGTGGAAGAGGTCATCTTCACCATAAGTTAAGGCCTTCAAGAAGGGCGACATGGAAAAGAAACAACACCCTTTCTCTTCGCCGTTATCGTTAATCTCAGTTGTTTTGTTAGGTTCTATCTTATCTGTGTGCTTTGCTCAGTTGCTTGGTTGTCAAAAAGAAACTTCAGTTCTTCCAAGTTTTTGTTTAATTTTACTAATTAGCCAAACTTGTTTTTGGATTGTTTTCATGCGGATGCATTTTTGGTTATTTTCTTGAGATAACTTTGGTTCCTTATTTTTGCTTCCAAATTCTTATTTACCTTTTTCTTTTGATTTCTTCCAATGCATTCTGTGAACTCTTCCCTCATAAATATCAGTGATGGTTGAAAGGGGATATGTTGAAGAATAAGATTCCAACTAGAACATGAAAGTTGAAACTACATCCAGAGCTTTCTGTTTTTTTAAAAAAAAAACCATTCAGAGCTTTCTGTTTTGATAAAATAATAATGATATTTCTTCAATGGCACAATAAGAGCAAAGTGAATCTCAATCAAAAAATAAAGAACCAAGAGGTTTTGTGGGAATTGAAATTTTGTAGGTTTTGTTTGGTTTTTGAAGTGCTTTGTATGGTTTAGTTCGAGTAGTTTTAACTTTGAATTAGTCTTTTTTAACTATTTTTAAATGTTCAAACTGGTCAACTTTTCTGAAATTAAGTAATTCTAACTCTTTTTTTTTTTTTAATTTCTTTTAAAACAAGGGTAACCACTCTTAGATATATTACAAATGAGTCTTAAATTCGAAATCTTGAAATGAGTATAGTTTCAAAGCTTGAAAGAAGCATACTTTTAAAGTCTAAGTTTTAAACAACTATGTCAGTTGTGGATGAATAGTTTTAACTTTTAATTAGACTTTTATCTTATATATATAAATGTATCTTTTTATGACATTTATTATTATTTTAACTATTTTTGAAAAATGAACTTTATTTTTTAATTCTTTTTGAGAAAAAAAAAAAACTTTAATCTGAATCAATGTTTTTAATAGTTTATCTGAAGTGAGGTGAATAATTTTTTTGATGAGCAACATTAAAATGATTGGAGTTTGTAATTTTACAATTATAAGTTACTGGTATATTTCTTTTGAGGAAGAAAGCATCTAAGAAGCAGATAAGGTTAATTTAAAGATTTATTTTAAGTAATGGAATTAAAATGGAATGAAAAAATTCTGTGAAAATCGGTTCACAGCAACTTTCAAACGAACCGAGCGGTTCGGTTGGGGAAAAATTGGCGGGACCAACCGAACTGAACCTAACGGGTTCGGTCGATTGCGCGGTATCTCGGAGATGCGAGTATCAGATTCATTTCCGATTTATTCTAAAAAAAGAAGAAGATTTATTTCCGATTTTGAGGCTCAGAATTCAATCGCCTTTTCAAATAACTCATTGGAACAAGATTTTGATCTTTCCGATTACCAAAGGAAATCCAAGATCATAAGAAAATTTGGATGAATTGAGGTCGTTCCATTTCAAATGCCGAAGCCTGAAGCTGCTGCTGAATCTCAAATGGCCAGAGACATGTACGCTACCAATCTATCTCGTCAGTTAAATTTTCATTCGCCTTTTGTTATTGTGCTGTAGGCTTTTAATTTGGCTGAGAATTTTTGTTTTTCTCCAATTGATCATGGTAGGCAAAGAAAGCTTCTGCGGATTGATGTTTTTGTTTTAGATTAACATTTATAATGATACTGTTAGTCAATAAGCTTGCTGATTTTCAGAATGTGGATTGTAGATGTTACGAAATCAGAACAACAATCAAAAGAAACGGTAAAGAAACCTTAGAGAAAAATACACTGATTTATCTCTACGTCCACGGATAGATAAAAGAACGGTTTTATTAAGGAGGACAGAGGAGAGAATGGTTTTTTTCAGGAGAATACGACTTACAGAATTTCCATCAACTGGGGCTAGAGTTTTAAGAGATTTTATATATTGTATTCTCATAAAACCTTATTACAATATAGACCCAAATTACATAAATGACCAAATGGGGAAACATAAACCTAATTACATATTTTGTCTAGGTGACGGGGCAAGGGTTTTAAGAGAGAACCCTACTCGGACTGGACAGCGAAACCCCCAACTAAGTAATCGTGGGGGCATCAAACAGTTTAAGTCATGTCTCAACAGAGTGAGAGTTATTCTTTTTGATACAAAATGTCAAGGTCTGAATGGCCAGATTCTAATTTTTGAATTCATGTATGATAAAGCTTCAGCTTGTGCTTTTACGATCTGATTTTTGTGTTGGAACATGCTCCAGCTACACAATTCTTGTCAAGAGGCATTCCATTCATCTTTAATTTGTGAATCATGAGGCTTCTTAACTGAAGAGGATTATGCGGCACTAGTTCCTATAAATTTGTCTCATTTTGAAATTTAGATTTGTATTTGTCACGGGAGCTTTTTCTGTCTTTTTCTTCATTTGAAATTAATTTATTTCAGAAGCTCTTATCAGGTGGTTTTTTTTTGTTATCTGGCCCATTTTTGTTTGTCTGATTTTAAAATTTGACTCTAGCCACGGTAATGCAACTCAATGTTGAAAAATTAGATCTTATATCTGACGACTATTCAGAAACCTCAGGAAGTTAATTGTGAATGAATAAGATAAAGTGGATTTATCAAATATTGTGTACTGGAGGATTCCTCATCCTACCCCCAACAAAGTGATTGGAATTTTGAGCTATTACCAAGATGTTTTCTGGAAATGCAGGTTTATGTGGTACAGTATCATCTTTTTGTCACATGTATTCTGTTTCTTGGCAGTGAGGGATTTCAGAGAGGATGCATGCGGGAAGAGTTAAGGTGCATTCTAATTTCTAATGACTATTGTTTACAACCCCAACCACTATCTTCAGCACTTTGAAGTTTACATTTGTCTTATTTGGTTAAGTAAAATGTTATTAATGAAATTGTATTCATTCTTATTACTAGAGCTTTGTACTGAAATTACTTTTGTTTTCAGCATACAGTTCATTACTATTATCAATAAAATGTTTTTTTATTGATAGACACTGTTTACCTGAAGTTTTTTTCTTTTAAATTTGAGTATCAATAAAATGTTTCTTTGTCTAAAAAACAGTTCATTACTATTATGTACATTGTAAAAAAATATGCTGATTTCATGCTTGCTTTCCATCAAACCACTTATACTTCGTTTGGACAGTATTTTTTCTTCTTTCTTCTGCCCTCCCAAAGCCCAACATTTACATAGATCTGTTGTATGACTCCTTTAAGCATGACTTTGGGATCATTTTTATGCTTGCTTACAAATTTTGAAATTATATTCTGCCCCGTAAGTATGAGAATGGGAGGGTTGAATTTATGTGTCTACTTCATTATTCATTTTCTTTTGTGACGTTTATTTATAACTTCTTTGTTGCTGTATTCCGTCTATTAATTTGATGTTGCCAAGAAGCATAACTCAACGGGCATAAAGTGTATATTTATGATCCAAAGGTCATGAGTCAGAAGCCCCATTTTCAATTGCTGTTGAACTAAAAAGAAAGCTATGAATTTGATGCTGGCTATGAATGGTTAGTAATTTCTTGTTTATTCTTTTATCTGCTGTCTTTTTCTGCACATTAATACATGTTAAGAAGGGGAAGGGCAGGGGCTGCATTCATTTATATTGAAAATGATGATCTGCTTTGAAATCTCATCATTCTTGGTCCTAAGTATCTTAAAAAACAGTCCCTGTCCATGGACTGGAGTCTATAATGCCGTAATTTGAGTTATTGCTTATGACTTACTGGTCTACAATAATTCTGTCAGAAAAATATGTTACTTTGAAAATATTTATCAAGATAAATGAATATATGGAAGGATGTGGTGGGATTAGGCTACCACCTCAGATAAGAGGAAATGAGTTCAATCAATAGTGATCACCTTGCTAGGATCAGATATCCTATGTATTTCATGTAAACCAAATATAGTAGGGTCAGAAGGGTAACTAGAGAGATTAGTTTAAGTTCGGGACTCACTGATATTAAAAAAGAAAGTACATCCGAATAGTTCAAACTAGTAGCGTCTAAATAGACATGTATCTTGTTTTTTCCTGATTACTAGATTACGTTAATTTTGCATCAAGGACTTTAGAAGCATTCCTACATGCTGTTGCAAATGAGAGCCAACTCAAGAATTCAAAGGACTCATTGCTTCTATTATCATTGATCTATGTCATGCTGCTAAATGTTTTGCTGATCCGGTCTTCTGGAGTAGTGGGCTTGATTTTGCTAATTCTATAAGTTTCCTTTTCCTATGATTGGGAGATAATTCATTTGGCCTTCCGATTTTATTTTTCACTTTTTTTTTTGTTAATATGTTGGGAAATTTTGGTGTTATTTTGTGTTGTTACCTCTTGGCTATGACTGAGGTGAACACAGTTGCACATGTTGTTTGACAATTGTTGGGTTAAAAAAGGTTCTCTCGTCTTTGATAAGCACTTAATTTACTTTGCAAGTTAAGATTAGATAAAAGCAGGTATGTGATTATTAGAAAGTCTAGTAGTTTCATCATAAGAAATGCTAAATAAATCGATTAGTCGTTCAAGTTGAATGTTCCTAGTTACAGAGGAGTTATTTTTAAACTTCATCTAAGATTTCACTCCATGCAACATAGATGTATGTTGTATTAACTTTATTTAGCACTTGTCCTTGTGGCAATTTCCTGATATTTCTTCAGCAGATGATACTACCTTACATTCTATCACACACGGTATTTAGAACGAGCTTATGAATACTCAAATGCTCATTGAAGCATGAAACTTTTGTAGCATATAATTTTCTTGACTATTATAAAAGATATGATTTTGAGGATAACGTACTCGGCCATATTCATCCAACGCTACTTCAAGGTATTTCAGGATGGACATTTTTAATATTTTCAGGGGTTTTCACTCTTATTTCAGAGAGACTATTTCTGGAACAGCAAAAATTTTGGTCAACGTTTGCTCCATTTTTCAATTGGTTTGGTTTGCTTCCTTGTGTCATTATTCGTCATGTGAGTAAATTCTCTTTTTTAGCCTCATTGAATTGAAGTTTCTTGTCTTAACTTCTTGCTTCCTTTATACAAAGTAGTTTTTTGATTTTTATTTATTTTTTAATAGCCATCGCCCTGAGAGATTCTTTATCAACAAAATCATTTGCTTCCGTCAACATTCAGATTGACAAGTACTTTCCTGGGGAGCTGCATGTTATATTTAAATATCATTGGATATGGTAGTGTAAAACTCAACTCGGCCACGAGATTCCATTGGATTTGATCGAATAAATTGAGGAAAGAAAATGAGGATAATATCCACAACACAACCATGACAGGGTCACAGGAGTAACAAGTGAACACTGATTAGCTACGGTAACCTCTTAAAAATATCTCAGCAAAGTAATTACTGATCAATAGCCTATGAATTGTAATTTATTTTCACTATCCTCTCAGGTCTCAAGTTTTATGGTATATTTGATATCTTGACATAAGTGCATTATATCTGGAAACTCCAAAGAGATTGAATAGTTGTCATGAGAGTAAACACATATATAGGAATACAAGAAGTCCCAATCCTACTAGGAAACCCCAAATAAAGTCCTAATCCTATAAGAAAATCCTAATCAAAGTCCTAATCCTACAAGGAAACTTCAACTAAGAATATAAAATTACAATAAAGGAAAAAACCCTAATATACTACTAAACAACTATAAACTCTAACAATATCATCTATCAGTTTTGTCATTTGAACTCCATTTTCTTGCTATTTGATTCCGATATTTCTTTTTTTGAAAAGATCTGATTTCTGATATTTGCTTGTAATCCTCTTTATCATTGTACATAGAAATATATGGACATCATGAGTTAAGATTCGAGGCATATTACCTGAATCATTTTATATGAATGAGATTGATTGCGTTCATACTAAAATAATCCGTATGAGATGCAAGTTCCAATGTTAAGAATTGATCTCACTTCTACATGAGTGTTAAATTTTGAATGAGTAGGAGTATTTGTTGTCATCTGCAACGGTAATTACATTAATTCTTGATTGCAATTATAATGATTGCGCTGTGTGATATTAGATTTCATCACTGATAGAATCTATTTGGTATTATTGAAATATCTCAATGTTACAAGTCTCTCCTCTCCCTTTCCTTTAGTCAATACTTTTCTCTCCCCATTTACAAGACAATGGACCAGCTATTTATAAGGAATATACTAACCCCTATCTAACTGACTTAACACAACTAACAGTCAACTGACGGTCAACATTTTGACCAAGTCAATTGGGGTTATTAACAACCCTATTTCTCCTTTTATACACCTGCAGAACTGGAGGTCTATCACTTCTCAGCCCCCAAAAATGCACCTTGTCCTCAAGGTGAAATTCTGGAAACTGGTCTTGTATGAAAAGAGCGTCTTCCCATGTTGCATCTGCGTCATCCATGGTATCCCATTTAATCAGAACGTCCTGTTTAGACGAGTCAGTTGGAGATTGTCGAATTCCCAATACATCAAGAGGTTGGTAGGAAATAGAAAAATCAGCAACCAGGGCCTTAGGAAAAGCTGACACAACCAAGGTAGAGCCTACAACCTTTCGTAGTTGTGAAATATGGAAAACTGGATGAATTCTGACTTCTTCTGGGAGTGCCAAGTTGTATGCGACGTGCCCGATCTTTTCTAAGATTTCGTAAGGTCCAACATGTCGAGGTGCAAGTTTGGCATTCAAACGTCGAAGAGCCATGTGTTGATGATATGGGCGGAGTTTAAAATAAACCCATTCTCCAACGTCAAAGGATACTTCCCGTCGATGAGCATTAGCTATTTTCTCCATATATTGTTGCGCCTTCGTGAGATTGAGTTTGATTTTCTCAAGTTGGACATCCTGTGCAATCAGTTGTTCGTCGATAGCAGCAACGATTAAACCATTTGATTTGTATGGTAGAATAGCTGGGGGGTCTTCCATAGACTAACTCGAAAGGGGATGTTTTAAGAGCCGAATGGTAGTTTGTGTTGTAACTTAGTTCCGCTCAAGGGAGCCATTTATATCAAGATGTTGGAGATGTCATTGTATAACATCGTAAATACGTTTCCATGCCTCTATTTACTACCTCAGTTTGGCCATCAGTTTGTGGATGGTATGCAGTACTAAACTTTAGCTGAGTGCCTTGAGATTTGAATAATTCTTTCCAAAAAATGCTTGTAAATATTGGATCTCTGTCTGAGACTATATACTGTGGAATGCCATGAAGTTTAACAATCTCACGAAGGAAAATATTTGCAATAGTAGCAGCTGTAAAAGGATGGTTAACGGCTATAAAGTGTCCATATTTCGATAACCTGTCCACAACTACCATTATTGTGTCAAACCCATGTGATTTTGGAAGTCCAGTGACAAAATCCATAGTTAAATCATTCCAAATCTTATACCAAAATGATAGAATCTATTTGGTATTATTGAAATATCTCAATGTTACAAGTCTCTCCTCTCCCTTTCCTTTAGTCAATACTTTTCTCTCCCCATTTACAAGACAATGGACCAGCTATTTATAAGGAATATACTAACCCCTATCTAACTGACTTAACAGAACTAACAGTCAACCGATGGTCAACATTTTGACCAAGTCAATTGGGGTTATTAACAACCCTATTTCTCCTTCTATACACCTGCAGAACTGGAGGTCTATCAATCACTTTCCACATAGAACCATAAGTTTGATAATTAATCCTTGTATGGGCTGTAATTGATATATTTCCTTTTTACCATCTAGGCATGAGTTGTTAACCATCATCTAGTGTTTGGTTATTAGGAATAGCACAGATTAACAAAAGAAATGCAACTAACTATGCTTCCTTTATTAAAAACTCTTCCAGCAATCATTTTTTGAGTTTCTGAATTGTTCTGATTAACGGCCATTTTGCAGGAGATGAATATTTATCCATCCTAAGTATTAGTATTTGGTGGTTTAATCTTTTATTTTCTGCTGATTTTTTTTTTTTTTTCATTAGGGGTTCTGTTTCTTCATTTAGGATCTCATGTAACCTTTCTCATTTTTGGCAGGAAACCATGCACTAGGTATAGGAGCTCTTTTTATTTTTATTCTTTTTGGACTTCAAAATGTGAGACCGAGGATTCGGACTTCTAACCTCTTGGTCGAAGGTGTCTGCGTTAACTAACTGAGTTATGCTCAGATTAGCTTTCTCTAGACTCTCGAGAGCACTAGTTTCAACAAAAATAATTGCAATCTTCCTGTGTAGTGGCACAGTTGGTAGAAACATTAGAGCTAAAACTAACAAAAGACATTGTGCAGGCCACTATAAAAAGGCACTTTTTTCCCTTATTTCCCAAGATCTTTTCTAAAAGCCTTCCATATCACTAATTATCCAATAAAATACTTTCTAGGCTCTTCCATCTGTCAACAAGTTGCAGTGTGGTTGACAACTGAAAAACAAACCCTAAACCCTAAACTTACACATTGATAAGACATATACTGCTGGTTTTCCCCCGTTTTCTTATATTCTTACCTGTGTTCTTCACACAATCATGTTTCAAGGATGCCCTTTTGCTTTCTGCAGTTCCATCAGTAAGTAAAAAGGAAAATTACCCCCAATTATCATCCCTTAGAATTACACTTGTAAAAGCAAAGGCATAATATGATATCCCACTATTTATGCCCCTTCTCAAGTTGGTTATACTGTGACACCAAACTTAGCAATATGAATACCAAAAGCCAAAGTGTTCCTTCATTTGAAATGTGGGATTCAAGCCAAAAGCCAAACTTAGCAACATATTGAATGAAGAGACATGATAGATTTTTTGAGCTGTTGTATATGTAAGCTGTTTTATATTCCTTCATTTCTCTTAAGAAATGCCTAGTTTATTTAATCAGGCATCAATAAGAGAGGTAAGGAAGAAGATGGCCGAAGGAGCCGTGTTATCTATTCGGCGCTTTATGTTTTTCATTTTTCTCAATGAAAGCTCGGTTTCTAAATTGAAAAACCAGGCACCAATAAGAGAGGAAAGGAAGAAGATGATGGGCAAAAGGAGCACAGGTAATGATTCATAGGCCATATGCCATAGCTGTGTGGGTTGGCCTCCAATTTCAGAAATAATCAACAGAGGTAATTATAAGGTTTGAAAGCGTGGAGAAAAAAAGGTAACAAAACAAGATGGAAAAAGTGGAAATGGAACTTATGATTAAGATGTAGACTTAGGTGTATTTTGTTTTTTTGGCCAACAAAACTCATCATAAAGTATGTTCCATCTTCTAAAGCAGAATGATGGCAGTTTTTGAGTCTTGGATTCTATCCATGGATTTCACTCTCTTTTTACACCTCTCTTTTTTTTCCCTTCAAATTGCAGCATCCATGATTACCAGAACTACATCAAGGGGGCACAAATTTATTCAAAAATATGTTTGTTTTCATAAATATCATAGGGAATTTATAGATTAAACCTATAAATCACTTGTCTAGCATACCAACCACTCGAAAAAAGAAGCATCAGAATGAATGTTGAACGCGAATTTTCGTCCTATGGATAATCCTCATGTTCAATCGTTTAAGAGATGTTTGGTTTGTAGTGCTAGTAAAATTGAATTTGTAGCTTTTTTTTAGTACAACAAGATAAGGGGAGGGTTTGGAGATTTAAATCTTCGACTTCTAGATTGAAGATATATATCAATTAGTGTTGGATTTAACCCGCTTTGATTGGGTATGTGTGGTTTAAAGATTGAGAACATAAGTTTAGTTGCCTTAGTACATTTTGTTTTGTTGTCTTGTTAGTTGGGTTGCTATTTTGAACACTTACGATTGTGCATTCTCCTTTTCTGTTTGCATCATTATTCTATTCTAATGAATTTGGCTTCACTTTTAAATTCTTACTAAAAATTTTATTTAAAAAAATTTAAGTAACTTTTGGATTTATAAAACTTGATTCATGTTTTTCCCTTAAGTTGACTTGGGGTAAAATTTATCCATGCTTGTTTACAGTAGAAAAAATACTAATTTTAAAAGTCATTTTAATACACTCTTTTAAGCATAGTAAAGTTGAATTTTATTCATACATTTAGAAGATTATTGTGTTCTCCCACAAGGAAGAAATCCTAATTGCAATTAGATTTTTTTTTTTTTTTTTTCGAGAAAACTCAAAAAGAGAAGAGAATGGAGGCAAGATATTTTGTTTTTGATGTATTGATTAAGAATGAAATATAGATAACAGAATGTTAATAGACTGTGATTTTTTTTTTCTTTTTTTAGTACAAAATTGAAAGAGAGGGATCACAAACTTTACATAGAGAGGATACTATTGCTCTCAAATAAATGAGAGCCGAATATCAATTTTAAAGATCGAACTCGTGACCGAGCGTTGAACTAGATTACCACCAAATAATGAAATCAACAGGCTATCCAACCTTTTCGGTATATAATGTGATTTCAAACTAAGCATAGTTTAACTGGTTAACGTAACATAATTTAAACTTGAATAAAAGAATATAATAACTATATGAATTAAAAAGAATAGCAATGTGACAATGAGAAATAAATTAATCTTTAACTTCTCTTTTATAAGTTCTATAAACACAACAGGATACTATCTAGAAATCTAATCTTCACCCTTCTAATTCAAAAAAACATCATTGAAAAAAAAATCAGATACAATATTCAGACTAAATAGTTGGTGATTTGAAGTAATTTTTTTAATTCAACAATATTTTGAACTGTGGATTTGAACTCATAATATTTTAATTACAAATTCATAAACCATGTCAATTAAATTAAGTTTTTGTTAGTAATTTGAAGTCATTATTAGTAATAAAGAATTGTTGAGCAAAAGGGGATAGAAGTCCTAAAGTTTAGGAATAAGAATAATCGAATAATAAAAACAAAGAGATGGAACCAAAGAAAAAATTACAGATTCATACTGTATATATATATATATATATATATATATATATTTTAAACCAATAGGTTTATGCTTGTTTGCCTTTTTCGAACGAGATGCAAATTTTCTATTATTGCTCTATATTTTATAGAACAAATAAATGAAGAATATTTCAAGAATAATACATCCTTCCAAGACAACTTTTAATTATGAAAAATAATGGTCAATGGTCATAATATACTCTTTGAATGCTCTTAACCATTACTCACAAAAGTAACTTCCAAATAATGAAAAAAAAATTAGGTCACTTAGAAGATATTTGCACCAAAATACCATTACTATTCTAAATTTAAGTTTGATCAATTTCACACTTTTTTAGCCCAACAATTGCATAGATGAAAAATCAAAACATATCATGATCGGTATATTGTCTAATGAGTTAATGACCAAGAATCACAAACAAGAATGAATACTTACTTTAAAAAAAAAAAAAAAGTGATTAATCATGATGATTCATCTAATTATTTGGAAAATTCTAAACTTGCTAAAAAAATTAAAAAGAAACTTCAATTACGTGAAAAAATGTTGTCAATAAAAGCAATAGTTGAACTCCATATGTGTATTCTTAGGGCAAAAGAGTTTAATTCTACTCCCCCAATTATTATGAACTCAAAAAAATAAAAAATAAATCTTTTTGATATGAGACTGACACCTTCTTAAATCAAGCCATTTAAAAGATATTTGCATCATAATTTGATTTTTCATCTAACTTTGATCTGTATTTTATCAAATGAGTTATGCTGGGATCGTCCCTATCAATTTTCTTTAATATTTACAAACAATGATACAATTTTCATATCATCATCGTAGCATGAAAATTATGTCAACTCATGAAAGTCATAATTTTCTTAGCTTTGGTGGGGCTCTTATAAGAAAGAAATTGTAGTAAGTGTGACACAAATTATGTCAATCTACATCACAAAGGTTTCACACATTATATTTATACTTCAAATATCATAACTCCAAGTCTAAAATTGCATATTTTCTGCAATGAAGGGTCAAAATCATTTGGTTTTTTATGTTAACATCTTTCCAAAACCCTCAAAATATATGGCAATGCCCATTTGATTAATATTCATGATGCCAAAAAGTATATCCTTTGGCCTAAGATATGTAATGATTTTATGGGGCCTCTTAAATGTTGCAAGATTTAATAAATATCTCAAACATTAACCAAACCTAATCAAAAGTTTTCAAATGACAAATAATGTAATTGTCTCCTTTAATCACATGCATCCCTCTTAATTGTTTTTAATTAGATATCTATCATTTTAATTACAAAAAGATGTTTATTTTATCATTTGGCGCATGATTATAAATATAATGGTTTCATAGACGTGTAAAAAAGTTAAATATTGTGTTACATATGTTTTAATGATACCAAATGATTGAAATGGATTTTAAAAATTGCCCTCTTTGGATTCAAATTTACTTATCAACAAAATGTTCAATTGTAGGTAAATTTCACACTTAAAAACTGGTATTTATAACAATAATATATTTAAGCATTTGGTTTAACAAATGATTTTTCTTATCTAAAAAAAATGCTTTTTCTTTTTTATACCATAAAAGTGGGTGGGAATTTGAACTTTCAATACGAAAAAATAAATAATTGTTTTAAGCATTTATAAATAAATTTATTCCTGGGATGAATCTAACCTCTTTTAAACACAAGTAATATATGAACACCATGGATTCAATATTTGCATATAATTTTAAATGTGGCGCGTGTTACTCACTTGATCAGCTTGGAGAGTGGGAAGCACTAACTTGATTAAATGCAATTAAATTAAGGCTCAAAATTCAGACTTAAATATCAATGCTTACATCACTTCCTCACTTTGCCTTCAAATAGACTCATTATTTGGTCTCCCACTTGAAACAAAATAATAATTACTATTACAATTAGGTTAAAAAGAAATTATTATTACCATACTCCCATAAAATTAGAAGGGAGAAAAATAATATTAAATGAATTACTGTGCAATAGTTTCATTATTTGGTTGTAAATTAGTTTAATACCAACGTTATAGATTCGATTTCGAGAGTCGGTATTTGTCTTTCCTCCCCTAATATCTATTACAATTAGTTTAAAAGGCAATTATTATTACCATACTCTCATAAAATTTGAATGGAGAAAAACAATACTGTATGAGTCATAGGTACAATAGTTTCATTGTTTGGTTGTAAGCTAGTTTAATACCAGCGTCACAGATTTGATTCCGAAAATCAAACCTATAATTTTATAATTTGTACAAGATACCGATAGAGCTATGTTTTTGTTGACTACTTTAGATTTTTCTTAACAGCTAAACCTTTTAATAAAATAAAATCTATCAATATTTTTAAAAACATGTTTTATTTTAATTATAATTAGAAAAAGAAGATTCCTTCTAACTTGTTTTGATTGATTATTCAAAGCAATTTAATCACTCTTGCTTTCAAATTTATTTACTTATTTATTATTTTTAACTTTTTTTTTTTTTTTTGCTTATAACTAGTCCATTTCATAGTTAAATCTAATATATAGAAAGGTAAAGTTAAATTACATAAAGAGAAAGGGTATTTGGAACCATGGTTAAAACATAAAATAAGATCTCGAAAATTGATATTTAGCTCTTTGTAGTATCCTCATTATAAAGTTTGTGGTATTCCTCCTCCAATTTGTACTAAAAAAAAACAAAAGGTAAGAAATAGATAAAATAGGAATGTGTGTTAAGCATCCATGGAATTTTTTTTTGTAACCAAGTATCCATTGAAATACCTTACATTAAATCAACAAATTAATTAACATGTATGTATGTTCATATGTGCATGTATATACGTATGCATGCGTACATGTACATGTTTTATTATGTATGTGGGTATATTTGTAAAATTCTCCAACAAAATTGAAGTGTGAAGTCAAAGGTTGAGAGGGGATGAGCAAAAAGAATGAGGTGGATGGGTCCCACATCTCTGAAAAATGAAAACTTTTTTCATCATTCTGTTTGTTTATTTAAAGGGACCCCATAATCTTCTTTTCCTCTCCAATCTAACTTTCTTTTTGGGTACCCTCTTGGGATCTCTCAACTTCTTTTGTCAGCTTTGGACCAAGATGGATTTCCTAACTACTTAATTTATAACAAACTTTTTAATTTTAAATGGTTACTACCATTATTTTAAATTTATACACTTACACATGAAAATGGTTGGTAAATGTTCAAATTTATAACTTAGTTATTAAGTCCTACGTACATGATTTTGATAAAAACAAAACGTTAGATTCTTCATTATTATAAATATACTTTAAAGAAGTGATGGTTAGAATATCATTATGTTAAAGAAATACATAACAATTAATATAATTTAATAGCAATTACCAATATATTTTTATTTTATGTAATATTTCAACTTAATTTCATTGGTAAAAGTTAAGCATATACTTTTGGGTAAAGATTAGAAGGTTGAACGGTGCTAAAAATAACTAATATTTTCATTTGACTTAAAATAGAGATCTTTTTTTTTTTAGATTATATAATAATTGGAGTGAAAAGATTTGAATGATACAGTTCAAATATTATTTTGGTTGACACTTAGATTAATATATATATTTTGAATAAAATATTTTTATTCTCTTATTTATTATTTACTTCAATTAGATTTCTTTATTTAATTTAATAAGAAAAAAATAGAGTATATATAAAATTAATTAATTTAACAATATTTAAGGAGAGAAAATTCAAACTCATCACATCTTAATTATGAAAATATATTAAATAATACATTTAAGCCGATGAGTATATCACAAGTTAAAATCATTCAACTTTAAGTTAAAATCATTCTTGTCGGCAAGTATATCACTAAAAAATATTTTTGTTATGATGTTATACTTTAATCTAAATAGTGCCATAAGGTTGGGTTATAAGTGAGATTTGGTGAATTTAAAGTGACAAAAAATATTAAATACAAGGATGAATGATGGGGAAATATGACAAACAAATAGATAAATCTAAAAGGAAAAAAAAAAGTTGAAAGGGAATTATATATCTATATTGGAAATATTGTTGTTGGATTGATAAGCAACAGCATAAATATTTTGTTTTTGTTAGGAGGGCCTTTTTCTTATGGCATGTTTGACAAATGGATTAAATGACATAAAGAAAAGTCTCTAAACCATAATTAGAGTACTAATCATTATCTTTTGTTTGATATAGGCTAATTTACATAATTTATTTCATTTTCTAAATTAATAAAGTTGTTCAATCAAACATTCCCTTATTGCCTTATTATTCCAATTGCTTATTCATTATTCCATGCATGCTCTCATGCTACCAAAATAATAGCAAGAGAGAGCCAAAAAGTTATATTTCAATTTATATATAAGATTGAAATTCTTTTCCATTGATTGCAAATTTTGAAAATAAGGGAAAAAGGTTATATTTTAAATTTAAAGATTTTACCTTGTATTATTTTAGGGAACTCTGGTTTAAAACAAACCATGGTTAGAAATTTATAAAAGAAGCTTTTTTTTCAATTTTTTTTTGTGATATGGAAGAAGTGAGATTGGAAACATGTAACGTTATAGTTACTAAATTATACACAACCTTAATGTCCTAACCTTGTTTTCTATGAAAGAAGTTATTGAGCACCCCCTAAAATGGTTTTGACCTATAAAAAAAACTCCTTTTTCTATATTTTTTATCCAGCTTAATCATAATTAATCATTAACTTAGGTACTAGTTATCCTGAACTGAACTCATAATTTTTAAATCTTTAAGACTATTTTTTATCACTAGACTAACTCATGATAATATCATAATTAATAATTAATAAAAACCTTTAAATAAAAAATGTTTGTTGTCTCAAAAAAAAAAGTTTACTTATTATTATGATTTATCAAAAAAAAAAATCTAATATTATGAGAGAGAATAATATAAGTCTTTATTTTCCTTCTAAATTTTTTAATATTTAATTTTAATTCTGGCACTAAAATAAATAAAACTTCAAATTTGTTTCCTTAAAGTTTTATTAATTCTTAAAAAATATTTCATTTCTCTATAAATTTTGAGAATATATTTATATTTTATTCTTGTGTATAAATTAATAATTGCAATTTGAAAATATTGATTTTAAACTTTTTAAAATTAAATATTTAAACATTTTAGACCAAAATATTGGGTAAAATTAGCAATCAAAGCATAGTCTTTAAATCCTTGTCCATGCAAAAGTGAGATTTTTCTTCCATTCCGTTCCAGGTACAGATGTTATAAAGCAAAACAAAGAGGGGTAAAACAGTCAAATTTCAAAACATTTTGAATTTTAAAAGGCAAAGGAGAAATTGAGAGAAAATCACGCGTGGCGTGGGAGTGGAAGAAATGATTCGATAAATTTAGGAATTATCGGTGGGGCCCGTACACGTAGCGTGGTTGGCAGGCACGTGCCATTTTAAAACCAATCACATCTTGCCACGAAAGATCCAAAATTAAAAATTTATTGATTTTATTTATTTTTCTTTTCAGGAGTGAAGGGAATGAAGGAGACAAAATGGGATGTGGGCCCCCACAACTTTTTACAATTTGGGCCCACAGGCCCATTTAAATGGTCTGGGCCTATGGCATGCTCTGTTTCTCACTCTCTCTTTGAGATTTAAAGGTGGAAGTGAAGAGAAGACTATGGAGGGAGGATTTTAGTGGGGGTGGCTCCCCCACTATGCCTTTGCCTTCATTCCCACTATCCTTTTTCCTCTCTCTAGCACAAAAAGTGAAGAAGGGTATTTTGGTAATTTGGAATGTTTTCGATCGAACGAGTTTGAACGATAAAAAATGAAGATAAGATTGACAGCTAGTAAATGAGTTGAGTTTGGATAAATTTATTCGATTTTGAATGATTACATTGGATTTTTACTAACGAATGGATTGGTGACGCGTTGATTATCTTGTTTGGCTCCCTCACTGTGCCTTTGCCTTCATTTCCACTATCCTTTTTCCTCTCTCTAGCACAAAAAGTGAAGAAGGGTATTTTGGTCATTTGGAATGTTTTCGATCGGACGAGTTTGAATAAAAAATGAAGATAAGATTGACAACTAGTAAATGAGTTGGGTTTGGATAAATTTATTCGATTTTGAATGATTACATTGGATTTTTACCAATGAATGGATTGGTGACACATTAATTATCTTGTTTGGTGGTAATTTATTTCAAGTTCACAGGCATGAGTTCGATCATGAAAATCAGTATTTGACTTTCATCTTGTTTAAGAGCAGTAATACTATCTATATAGTGTTTGTGGGTCTCTCTCCTCTAATTTATACTAAAAAAAATTGGATTTTTACTAGATAGTTTAGAATTCGACTCAAAACACACATACCTTATACTTATACATATTCCAGTTTAATTATATGCACACATGTTGGAGTCAAAAGGAATATTCAAAATGAGTTTTCACATTGTAACAAACAAAATTTACATGTGAAATTGAAGATTCGATTTTCTTTTTTTTAAAATCAAAGATATGATATCTTTAATCTACTAAATTGTGCTCAAGTTAATACACATTTATGTAATCAACTATAAAAGTGATAGTTATAATTAGTTATATTATATATCCTTCACTCTAAAGTAAAGGGTAGTTGGATGATTTTAGCATTTACCCTTAAAATCTATAGAGTATTGAATAATATGTAATCCATTTGGACACCTCTTCTCCATTTTACCCTCAAAGAAAAAGAACAAATTCCATTCTAAGGAGAAAGGGAATGAAGGGTATTTAGGTAATTTAAGAGAAGAAGTGGACAATATAACTTTGTAATAGAAATGGAAGATGGGCAATGATGTTTTTTGTTTGCGGCTTTATACAGTATCATCCAAACATGCTTTGCTTTATTATGTGAATGTGCCCAAAAATAAAGTTTGAAATTTCCCTCTCTCAATTTTGTTCCTTGTGGACCAAAACATTCTCCCCTTTTAAAACCTTCATACAATTATTTTTTTTCCTTTTTTTGTTATTTAATATCATACTTTATGTTCATTATCAAATGAATAATATAACTCAGATTAATTAAAGTATTATGCTCCTATAAAAAAAAAAAAATCAAAGGTTTGAATTTCATCCATACATATAGGAGAACTAAAATACATACGTCGAAATCTTTCACCTCCAAAATAAAGTTTGAATTTTCATCTTAATTTCGTTTCTTGTAAATCGAAACGCTCTCTCCTTTAAACTCCCTCCTTCAATTTCTTTTTTTGTTATTTAATATTGTACATTTATACTATTTGATTTTATCGATATGAATGTAATTTAATTAATTAAAGTATTATATGTTAAATAAAAAGTTTGAAGTTTGAATTTTTTCCTAAATGTAAGTAAATTAAGAAGAACAAAAACATATACACACGATCGACTAGATGAACATTTTTTCTTTGATTTAATCCTTGTTGACAAAAAACATTATTTAGTGCTTATGTTTTAAGTATTTTCAATTTAAAAGTCTCATTGTTAATGGACGCTAAAAATAGCCTATGATAAATTCATATTACGTATTCCTTAGTGAATTACCAAAAAATTGAAGGAGAAAATAAGTAATCTATTATAGGAAATTACTTTTTTTTTTCTACTACAATTGAATATAGTAGGATTCGAATTCATGACCTTTGAGTTATTCAGTATAACTGATTTAATAGAACTATTGCTCTTGCTAGTAGGAAAATAAGGTAAGAGTTGAGTCCAACAAGATTTAGAAATGAAATATCAAATATGTAATTTTTTTCTTGAGAAACAAATATGTAATCTCTTAATTCTTAAGTCGTACGTAATGTTATGAAAATTTTGTTTTTTTGTCCATAAAAGTTGAGTTATACAAGTCATTTACATTAATTATATATTTTGTAGTTGATCTTGATGTTAACTCTTGGTCATTTTTTAGAGTTCAACAAACTATTTGTAACGATAGAATCTCTTGCATTTTGGTTGAGAATATATATTTCAATAAGTTGAATTGTTTTTATGTTGACTATTTCAACATTATGTTAATTTTTGGTGTTTGTACATATTTTCATTAAGAATAGTAAAGTTAAATCTCTAAATCACTCATTTGTGATGTGACATTTTAAGGTCTTAACTATTACAGAGAATGTTACTCAATTATAAGTTTCATCTTAATAATATCTTATCCACTAATAAATTATACTACACTCAAATTCACATGCCTCAACTCCTAACTTCCTAATTTAATGAATTGAGACATATTTTTGCCCTAACTCTCTCTCTCATATAAATTTAATCCATATAATTTGAAGAAAATTAAAGTTTAATTTTCATAATTTAAAAAACTAGAGTTTAGTCTCAAGATAAAAAAAATATAAAATTTAGTTCTTATGATTTTAAAAACTAGAACTTAGTCTCTATACTCTAAGAAAACCTAAAAAATAATCTTTATTGTTTTTAATCTTAGTGAATTAAATACTTTAAAATAAGTTATTTTATGTGTCAACTATGAAATTATGAATTAAGTGGCGGATATAAAAAAAAAGAATATATCATCGATACATGAATAGTTTATTTTCATATATTTAATGCGTTAACGATTAATGTATTAAATACAATAAAAACTATATTTTAAGTTCTATAAAAGTATAAAAACTAAATATTAAATTTTAAAATCATACCGACTAAATTTTATATTCTTCGTCTTTAAAAACTAAATTCTAATTTTTTTTTCAAATCATAAGGATTAAACTCTCATTTTCAAATTATGGATAAAAAAAAAAAAAAAAAAAAAACATTTTTCTAATCAAACATACTAAATTTATATTATATATATATATATATAAAGTGGAAAATAGTATGATGATTGTGTAGGGGTAAATTGAAAGAAATCGGTGGAAAGGGTGTTAAGCACGCGCGGCAAAAGAGGTAAGACCACAGTAATTGGCCGAAGGCTTTTGTGTGTCAATTCCGATAATGCCCCTTCCGTAATGCGACAAAACAATATACTACTTTTACATATACGTACACTGTTTCTTTTAAGGAAGGAAAAATAAATGAAATGTTTAATTTAGATTTTTTTTTTTGTGAATTTTAAATTTACAAAAAAAGAAAGAAAAAAAAAAAGAAAATGGAAGAAATGGACAGATTCTGTTGGAATAGACTCATAAGAACTGAGCCAATAAGGAATGAGTTGAATGAATAACAAAAAGCTCTGATTTTTAACTGTTTAACTATCTCTCTCATTATTGTTTTTTTCTCATTTTGATACATTTATTTCAAACTTCTCTTTTTTTTTTTTATTGTTGTTTTTACTATTTTGAGCAATAACAACCTAACTCAAATAATTTGAATTACAAAAAAAAAAAAGGTTAAAATACCATTTTGGTCCCTCGACTTTGGTCTTTGTTTTATTTTAGTCCCTAGACTTTCAATTGTCTAATTTTAGTCCTTCGACTTTGTTGTTTGTCCAAATTTAGTCCCTCAACTTTGTTGATTGTCTAAGTTTGATCCCTAGACTTTTAAATGTTCAAATTTAGTTCCTTGACTTTTAATAATGTTCAAATTTAGTCCTTTAACTTAAAAAAAAAAAGTTTAAAAATGCTCCCTTGAAATAATTTTTTTGATAAATAAATATTTTCTCACTCCTAAACTATTCTCT